>BMAO01022520.1:0-12126 GCA_019973975.1 Trichonephila clavata
TCCGACGCTGATCACGAATACATGTAGCTTTTTCAAAATTTCAATTAGATCAAAAGTTATTGCAATAAAAAATTTTCACATTTTTTGGATATTTGGCAGGGGAGACGTCATGAACAGGGAAACAATTTCTAACTCCTATTCCAACCAAACTCTATTTTCTGATGTAAAATCCGACGCTGATCACGAATACATGTAGCGCTTTTCAAAATTTCAATTAGATCAAAAGTTATTGCAATAAAAATTTTCACATTTTTGGATATTTGGCAGGGGAGACGTCATGAACAGGGAAACAATTTCTAACTCCTATTCCAACCAAACTCTATTTTCTGATGTAAATCCGACGCTGATCACGAATACATGTAGCGCTTTTCAAAATTTCAATTAGATCAAAAGTTATTGCAATAAAAATTTTCACATTTTTTGGATATTTGGCAGGGGAGACGTCATGAACAGGGAAACAATTTCTAACTCCTATTCCAACCAAACTCTATTTTCTGATGTAAAATCCGACGCTGATCACGAATACATGTAGCGCTTTTCAAAATTTCAATTAGATCAAAAGTTATTGCAATAAAAATTTTCACATTTTTTGGATATTTGGCAGGGGAGACGTCATGAACAGGGAAACAATTTCTAACTCCTATTCCAACCAAACTCTATTTTCTGATGTAAAATCCGACGCTGATCACGAATACATGTAGCGCTTTTCAAAATTTCAATTAGATCAAAAGTTATTGCAATAAAAATTTTCACATTTTTTGGATATTTGGCAGGGGAGACGTCATGAACAGGGAAACAATTTCTAACTCCTATTCCAACCAAACTCTATTTTCTGATGTAAAATCCGACGCTGATCACGAATACATGTAGCGCTTTTCAAAATTTCAATTAGATCAAAAGTTATTGCAATAAAAATTTTCACATTTTTTGGATATTTGGCAGGGGAGACGTCATGAACAGGGAAACAATTTCTAACTCCTATTCCAACCAAACTCTATTTTCTGATGTAAAATCCGACGCTGATCACGAATACATGTAGCGCTTTTCAAAATTTCAATTAGATCAAAAGTTATTGCAATAAAAATTTTCACATTTTTTGGATATTTGGCAGGGGAGACGTCATGAACAGGGAAAAAATTTCTAACTCCTATTCCAACCAAACTCTATTTTCTGATGTAAAATCCGACGCTGATCACGAATACATGTAGCGCTTTTCAAAATTTCAATTAGATCAAAAGTTATTGCAATAAAAATTTTCACATTTTTTGGATATTTGGCAGGGGAGACGTCATGAACAGGGAAACAATTTCTAACTCCTATTCCAACCAAACTCTATTTTCTGATGTAAAATCCGACGCTGATCACGAATACATGTAGCGCTTTTCAAAATTTCAATTAGATCAAAAGTTATTGCAATAAAAATTTTCACATTTTTTGGATATTTGGCAGGGGAGACGTCATGAACAGGGAAACAATTTCTAACTCCTATTCCAACCAAACTCTATTTTCTGATGTAAAATCCGACGCTGATCACGAATACATGTAGCGCTTTTCAAAATTTCAATTAGATCAAAAGTTATTGCAATAAAAATTTTCACATTTTTGGATATTTGGCAGGGGAGACGTCATGAACAGGGAAAAAATTTCTAACTCCTATTCCAACCAAACTCTATTTTCTGATGTAAATCCGACGCTGATCACGAATACATGTAGCGCTTTTCAAAATTTCAATTAGATCAAAAGTTATTGCAATAAAAATTTTCACATTTTTTGGATATTTGGCAGGGGAGACGTCATGAACAGGGAAACAATTTCTAACTCCTATTCCAACCAAACTCTATTTTCTGATGTAAAATCCGACGCTGATCACGAATACATGTAGCGCTTTTCAAAATTTCAATTAGATCAAAAGTTATTGCAATAAAAATTTTCACATTTTTGGATATTTGGCAGGGGAGACGTCATGAACAGGGAAACAATTTCTAACTCCTATTCCAACCAAACTCTATTTTCTGATGTAAAATCCGACGCTGATCACGAATACATGTAGCGCTTTTCAAAATTTCAATTAGATCAAAAGTTATTGCAATAAAAATTTTCACATTTTTGGATATTTGGCAGGGGAGACGTCATGAACAGGGAAACAATTTCTAACTCCTATTCCAACCAAACTCTATTTTCTGATGTAAAATCCGACGCTGATCACGAATACATGTAGCGCTTTTCAAAATTTCAATTAGATCAAAAGTTATTGCAATAAAAATTTTCACATTTTTTGGATATTTGGCAGGGGAGACGTCATGAACAGGGAAACAATTTCTAACTCCTATTCCAACCAAACTCTATTTTCTGATGTAAAATCCGACGCTGATCACGAATACATGTAGCGCTTTTCAAAATTTCAATTAGATCAAAAGTTATTGCAATAAAAATTTTCACATTTTTTGGATATTTGGCAGGGGAGACGTCATGAACAGGGAAACAATTTCTAACTCCTATTCCAACCAAACTCTATTTTCTGATGTAAAATCCGACGCTGATCACGAATACATGTAGCGCTTTTCAAAATTTCAATTAGATCAAAAGTTATTGCAATAAAAATTTTCACATTTTTGGATATTTGGCAGGGGAGACGTCATGAACAGGGAAAAAATTTCTAACTCCTATTCCAACCAAACTCTATTTTCTGATGTAAATTCCGACGCTGATCACGAATACATGTAGCGCTTTTCAAAATTTCAATTAGATCAAAAGTTATTGCAATAAAAATTTTCACATTTTTTGGATATTTGGCAGGGGAGACGTCATGAACAGGGAAACAATTTCTAACTCCTATTCCAACCAAACTCTATTTTCTGATGTAAAATCCGACGCTGATCACGAATACATGTAGCGCTTTTCAAAATTTCAATTAGATCAAAAGTTATTGCAATAAAAATTTTCACATTTTTTGGATATTTGGCAGGGGAGACGTCATGAACAGGGAAAAATTTCTAACTCCTATTCCAACCAAACTCTATTTTCTGATGTAAAATCCGACGCTGATCACGAATACATGTAGCGCTTTTCAAAATTTCAATTAGATCAAAAGTTATTGCAATAAAAATTTTCACATTTTTTGGATATTTGGCAGGGGAGACGTCATGAACAGGGAAACAATTTCTAACTCCTATTCCAACCAAACTCTATTTTCTGATGTAAAATCCGACGCTGATCACGAATACATGTAGCGCTTTTCAAAATTTCAATTAGATCAAAAGTTATTGCAATAAAAATTTTCACATTTTTTGGATATTTGGCAGGGGAGACGTCATGAACAGGGAAACAATTTCTAACTCCTATTCCAACCAAACTCTATTTTCTGATGTAAAATCCGACGCTGATCACGAATACATGTAGCGCTTTTCAAAATTTCAATTAGATCAAAAGTTATTGCAATAAAAATTTTCACATTTTTTGGATATTTGGCAGGGGAGACGTCATGAACAGGGAAACAATTTCTAACTCCTATTCCAACCAAACTCTATTTTCTGATGTAAAATCCGACGCTGATCACGAATACATGTAGCGCTTTTCAAAATTTCAATTAGATCAAAAGTTATTGCAATAAAAATTTTCACATTTTTTGGATATTTGGCAGGGAGACGTCATGAACAGGGAAAAATTTCTAACTCCTATTCCAACCAAACTCTATTTTCTGATGTAAAATCCGACGCTGATCACGAATACATGTAGCGCTTTTCAAAATTTCAATTAGATCAAAAGTTATTGCAATAAAAATTTTCACATTTTTGGATATTTGGCAGGGGAGACGTCATGAACAGGGAAACAATTTCTAACTCCTATTCCAACCAAACTCTATTTTCTGATGTAAAATCCGACGCTGATCACGAATACATGTAGCGCTTTTCAAAATTTCAATTAGATCAAAAGTTATTGCAATAAAAATTTTCACATTTTTTGGATATTTGGCAGGGAGACGTCATGAACAGGGAAACAATTTCTAACTCCTATTCCAACCAAACTCTATTTTCTGATGTAAAATCCGACGCTGATCACGAATACATGTAGCGCTTTTCAAAATTTCAATTAGATCAAAAGTTATTGCAATAAAAATTTTCACATTTTTTGGATATTTGGCAGGGGAGACGTCATGAACAGGGAAACAATTTCTAACTCCTATTCCAACCAAACTCTATTTTCTGATGTAAAATCCGACGCTGATCACGAATACATGTAGCGCTTTTCAAAATTTCAATTAGATCAAAAGTTATTGCAATAAAAATTTTCACATTTTTGGATATTTGGCAGGGGAGACGTCATGAACAGGGAAACAATTTCTAACTCCTATTCCAACCAAACTCTATTTTCTGATGTAAAATCCGACGCTGATCACGAATACATGTAGCGCTTTTCAAAATTTCAATTAGATCAAAAGTTATTGCAATAAAAATTTTCACATTTTTTGGATATTTGGCAGGGGAGACGTCATGAACAGGGAAACAATTTCTAACTCCTATTCCAACCAAACTCTATTTTCTGATGTAAAATCCGACGCTGATCACGAATACATGTAGCGCTTTTCAAAATTTCAATTAGATCAAAAGTTATTGCAATAAAAATTTTCACATTTTTGGATATTTGGCAGGGGAGACGTCATGAACAGGGAAACAATTTCTAACTCCTATTCCAACCAAACTCTATTTTCTGATGTAAAGTCCGACGCTGATCACGAATACATGTAGCGCTTTTCAAAATTTCAATTAGATCAAAAGTTATTGCAATAAAAATTTTCACATTTTTTGGATATTTGGCAGGGGAGACGTCATGAACAGGGAAACAATTTCTAACTCCTATTCCAACCAAACTCTATTTTCTGATGTAAAGTCCGACGCTGATCACGAATACATGTAGCGCTTTTCAAAATTTCAATTAGATCAAAAGTTATTGCAATAAAAATTTTCACATTTTTTGGATATTTGGCAGGGGAGACGTCATGAACAGGGAAACAATTTCTAACTCCTATTCCAACCAAACTCTATTTTCTGATGTAAAATCCGACGCTGATCACGAATACATGTAGCGCTTTTCAAAATTTCAATTAGATCAAAAGTTATTGCAATAAAAATTTTCACATTTTTTGGATATTTGGCAGGGGAGACGTCATGAACAGGGAAACAATTTCTAACTCCTATTCCAACCAAACTCTATTTTCTGATGTAAAATCCGACGCTGATCACGAATACATGTAGCGCTTTTCAAAATTTCAATTAGATCAAAAGTTATTGCAATAAAAATTTTCACATTTTTTGGATATTTGGCAGGGAGACGTCATGAACAGGGAAACAATTTCTAACTCCTATTCCAACCAAACTCTATTTTCTGATGTAAATCCGACGCTGATCACGAATACATGTAGCGCTTTTCAAAATTTCAATTAGATCAAAAGTTATTGCAATAAAAATTTTCACATTTTTTGGATATTTGGCAGGGAGACGTCATGAACAGGGAAACAATTTCTAACTCCTATTCCAACCAAACTCTATTTTCTGATGTAAAATCCGACGCTGATCACGAATACATGTAGCGCTTTTCAAAATTTCAATTAGATCAAAAGTTATTGCAATAAAAATTTTCACATTTTTTGGATATTTGGCAGGGGAGACGTCATGAACAGGGAAAAAATTTCTAACTCCTATTCCAACCAAACTCTATTTTCTGATGTAAAATCCGACGCTGATCACGAATACATGTAGCGCTTTTCAAAATTTCAATTAGATCAAAAGTTATTGCAATAAAAAATTTTCACATTTTTTGGATATTTGGCAGGGGAGACGTCATGAACAGGGAAACAATTTCTAACTCCTATTCCAACCAAACTCTATTTTCTGATGTAAAATCCGACGCTGATCACGAATACATGTAGCGCTTTTCAAAATTTCAATTAGATCAAAAGTTATTGCAATAAAAATTTTCACATTTTTTGGATATTTGGCAGGGGAGACGTCATGAACAGGGAAACAATTTCTAACTCCTATTCCAACCAAACTCTATTTTCTGATGTAAAGTCCGACGCTGATCACGAATACATGTAGCGCTTTTCAAAATTTCAATTAGATCAAAAGTTATTGCAATAAAAATTTTCACATTTTTTGGATATTTGGCAGGGGAGACGTCATGAACAGGGAAACAATTTCTAACTCCTATTCCAACCAAACTCTATTTTCTGATGTAAAGTCCGACGCTGATCACGAATACATGTAGCGCTTTTCAAAATTTCAATTAGATCAAAAGTTATTGCAATAAAAATTTTCACATTTTTTGGATATTTGGCAGGGAGACGTCATGAACAGGGAAACAATTTCTAACTCCTATTCCAACCAAACTCTATTTTCTGATGTAAAATCCGACGCTGATCACGAATACATGTAGCGCTTTTCAAAATTTCAATTAGATCAAAAGTTATTGCAATAAAAATTTTCACATTTTTGGATATTTGGCAGGGGAGACGTCATGAACAGGGAAACAATTTCTAACTCCTATTCCAACCAAACTCTATTTTCTGATGTAAAGTCCGACGCTGATCACGAATACATGTAGCGCTTTTCAAAATTTCAATTAGATCAAAAGTTATTGCAATAAAAATTTTCACATTTTTTGGATATTTGGCAGGGGAGACGTCATGAACAGGGAAACAATTTCTAACTCCTATTCCAACCAAACTCTATTTTCTGATGTAAAATCCGACGCTGATCACGAATACATGTAGCGCTTTTCAAAATTTCAATTAGATCAAAAGTTATTGCAATAAAAATTTTCACATTTTTTGGATATTTGGCAGGGGAGACGTCATGAACAGGGAAACAATTTCTAACTCCTATTCCAACCAAACTCTATTTTCTGATGTAAAATCCGACGCTGATCACGAATACATGTAGCGCTTTTCAAAATTTCAATTAGATCAAAAGTTATTGCAATAAAAATTTTCACATTTTTGGATATTTGGCAGGGGAGACGTCATGAACAGGGAAACAATTTCTAACTCCTATTCCAACCAAACTCTATTTTCTGATGTAAATCCGACGCTGATCACGAATACATGTAGCGCTTTTCAAAATTTCAATTAGATCAAAAGTTATTGCAATAAAAATTTTCACATTTTTTGGATATTTGGCAGGGGAGACGTCATGAACAGGGAAACAATTTCTAACTCCTATTCCAACCAAACTCTATTTTCTGATGTAAAATCCGACGCTGATCACGAATACATGTAGCGCTTTTCAAAATTTCAATTAGATCAAAAGTTATTGCAATAAAAATTTTCACATTTTTTGGATATTTGGCAGGGGAGACGTCATGAACAGGGAAAAAATTTCTAACTCCTATTCCAACCAAACTCTATTTTCTGATGTAAAGTCCGACGCTGATCACGAATACATGTAGCGCTTTTCAAAATTTCAATTAGATCAAAAGTTATTGCAATAAAAAATTTTCACATTTTTTGGATATTTGGCAGGGGAGACGTCATGAACAGGGAAACAATTTCTAACTCCTATTCCAACCAAACTCTATTTTCTGATGTAAAATCCGACGCTGATCACGAATACATGTAGCGCTTTTCAAAATTTCAATTAGATCAAAAGTTATTGCAATAAAAATTTTCACATTTTTTGGATATTTGGCAGGGGAGACGTCATGAACAGGGAAACAATTTCTAACTCCTATTCCAACCAAACTCTATTTTCTGATGTAAAATCCGACGCTGATCACGAATACATGTAGCGCTTTTCAAAATTTCAATTAGATCAAAAGTTATTGCAATAAAAATTTTCACATTTTTGGATATTTGGCAGGGGAGACGTCATGAACAGGGAAAAATTTCTAACTCCTATTCCAACCAAACTCTATTTTCTGATGTAAATCCGACGCTGATCACGAATACATGTAGCTCTTTTCAAAATTTCAATTAGATCAAAAGTTATTGCAATAAAAATTTTCACATTTTTTGGATATTTGGCAGGGAGACGTCATGAACAGGGAAACAATTTCTAACTCCTATTCCAACCAAACTCTATTTTCTGATGTAAATCCGACGCTGATCACGAATACATGTAGCGCTTTTCAAAATTTCAATTAGATCAAAAGTTATTGCAATAAAAATTTTCACATTTTTGGATATTTGGCAGGGGAGACGTCATGAACAGGGAAACAATTTCTAACTCCTATTCCAACCAAACTCTATTTTCTGATGTAAATCCGACGCTGATCACGAATACATGTAGCGCTTTTCAAAATTTCAATTAGATCAAAAGTTATTGCAATAAAAATTTTCACATTTTTGGATATTTGGCAGGGGAGACGTCATGAACAGGGAAACAATTTCTAACTCCTATTCCAACCAAACTCTATTTTCTGATGTAAAATCCGACGCTGATCACGAATACATGTAGCGCTTTTCAAAATTTCAATTAGATCAAAAGTTATTGCAATAAAAATTTTCACATTTCTTGGATATTTGGCAGGGGAGACGTCATGAACAGGGAAACAATTTCTAACTCCTATTCCAACCAAACTCTATTTTCTGATGTAAAATCCGACGCTGATCACGAATACATGTAGCGCTTTTCAAAATTTCAATTAGATCAAAAGTTATTGCAATAAAAATTTTCACATTTTTTGGATATTTGGCAGGGAGACGTCATGAACAGGGAAACAATTTCTAACTCCTATTCCAACCAAACTCTATTTTCTGATGTAAAATCCGACGCTGATCACGAATACATGTAGCGCTTTTCAAAATTTCAATTAGATCAAAAGTTATTGCAATAAAAATTTTCACATTTTTTGGATATTTGGCAGGGGAGACGTCATGAACAGGGAAACAATTTCTAACTCCTATTCCAACCAAACTCTATTTTCTGATGTAAAATCCGACGCTGATCACGAATACATGTAGCGCTTTTCAAAATTTCAATTAGATCAAAAGTTATTGCAATAAAAATTTTCACATTTTTGGATATTTGGCAGGGGAGACGTCATGAACAGGGAAACAATTTCTAACTCCTATTCCAACCAAACTCTATTTTCTGATGTAAAGTCCGACGCTGATCACGAATACATGTAGCTCTTTTCAAAATTTCAATTAGATCAAAAGTTATTGCAATAAAAATTTTCACATTTTTTGGATATTTGGCAGGGGAGACGTCATGAACAGGGAAACAATTTCTAACTCCTATTCCAACCAAACTCTATTTTCTGATGTAAAATCCGACGCTGATCACGAATACATGTAGCGCTTTTCAAAATTTCAATTAGATCAAAAGTTATTGCAATAAAAATTTTCACATTTTTTGGATATTTGGCAGGGGAGACGTCATGAACAGGGAAACAATTTCTAACTCCTATTCCAACCAAACTCTATTTTCTGATGTAAAATCCGACGCTGATCACGAATACATGTAGCGCTTTTCAAAATTTCAATTAGATCAAAAGTTATTGCAATAAAAATTTTCACATTTTTTGGATATTTGGCAGGGGAGACGTCATGAACAGGGAAACAATTTCTAACTCCTATTCCAACCAAACTCTATTTTCTGATGTAAAATCCGACGCTGATCACGAATACATGTAGCGCTTTTCAAAATTTCAATTAGATCAAAAGTTATTGCAATAAAAATTTTCACATTTTTGGATATTTGGCAGGGGAGACGTCATGAACAGGGAAACAATTTCTAACTCCTATTCCAACCAAACTCTATTTTCTGATGTAAAGTCCGACGCTGATCACGAATACATGTAGCGCTTTTCAAAATTTCAATTAGATCAAAAGTTATTGCAATAAAAATTTTCACATTTTTTGGATATTTGGCAGGGGAGACGTCATGAACAGGGAAACAATTTCTAACTCCTATTCCAACCAAACTCTATTTTCTGATGTAAAGTCCGACGCTGATCACGAATACATGTAGCGCTTTTCAAAATTTCAATTAGATCAAAAGTTATTGCAATAAAAATTTTCACATTTCTTGGATATTTGGCAGGGAGACGTCATGAACAGGGAAAAAATTTCTAACTCCTATTCCAACCAAACTCTATTTTCTGATGTAAAGTCCGACGCTGATCACGAATACATGTAGCGCTTTTCAAAATTTCAATTAGATCAAAAGTTATTGCAATAAAAATTTTCACATTTTTTGGATATTTGGCAGGGGAGACGTCATGAACAGGGAAACAATTTCTAACTCCTATTCCAACCAAACTCTATTTTCTGATGTAAATCCGACGCTGATCACGAATACATGTAGCGCTTTTCAAAATTTCAATTAGATCAAAAGTTATTGCAATAAAAATTTTCACATTTCTTGGATATTTGGCAGGGGAGACGTCATGAACAGGGAAACAATTTCTAACTCCTATTCCAACCAAACTCTATTTTCTGATGTAAAGTCCGACGCTGATCACGAATACATGTAGCGCTTTTCAAAATTTCAATTAGATCAAAAGTTATTGCAATAAAAATTTTCACATTTTTTGGATATTTGGCAGGGGAGACGTCATGAACAGGGAAACAATTTCTAACTCCTATTCCAACCAAACTCTATTTTCTGATGTAAAATCCGACGCTGATCACGAATACATGTAGCGCTTTTCAAAATTTCAATTAGATCAAAAGTTATTGCAATAAAAATTTTCACATTTTTTGGATATTTGGCAGGGGAGACGTCATGAACAGGGAAACAATTTCTAACTCCTATTCCAACCAAACTCTATTTTCTGATGTAAAGTCCGACGCTGATCACGAATACATGTAGCGCTTTTCAAAATTTCAATTAGATCAAAAGTTATTGCAATAAAAATTTTCACATTTTTTGGATATTTGGCAGGGAGACGTCATGAACAGGGAAACAATTTCTAACTCCTATTCCAACCAAACTCTATTTTCTGATGTAAAATCCGACGCTGATCACGAATACATGTAGCGCTTTTCAAAATTTCAATTAGATCAAAAGTTATTGCAATAAAAATTTTCACATTTTTTGGATATTTGGCAGGGGAGACGTCATGAACAGGGAAACAATTTCTAACTCCTATTCCAACCAAACTCTATTTTCTGATGTAAAATCCGACGCTGATCACGAATACATGTAGCGCTTTTCAAAATTTCAATTAGATCAAAAGTTATTGCAATAAAAATTTTCACATTTTTTGGATATTTGGCAGGGGAGACGTCATGAACAGGGAAACAATTTCTAACTCCTATTCCAACCAAACTCTATTTTCTGATGTAAAATCCGACGCTGATCACGAATACATGTAGCGCTTTTCAAAATTTCAATTAGATCAAAAGTTATTGCAATAAAAATTTTCACATTTTTGGATATTTGGCAGGGGAGACGTCATGAACAGGGAAACAATTTCTAACTCCTATTCCAACCAAACTCTATTTTCTGATGTAAAGTCCGACGCTGATCACGAATACATGTAGCTCTTTTCAAAATTTCAATTAGATCAAAAGTTATTGCAATAAAAATTTTCACATTTTTTGGATATTTGGCAGGGGAGACGTCATGAACAGGGAAACAATTTCTAACTCCTATTCCAACCAAACTCTATTTTCTGATGTAAAATCCGACGCTGATCACGAATACATGTAGCGCTTTTCAAAATTTCAATTAGATCAAAAGTTATTGCAATAAAAATTTTCACATTTTTTGGATATTTGGCAGGGGAGACGTCATGAACAGGGAAACAATTTCTAACTCCTATTCCAACCAAACTCTATTTTCTGATGTAAAGTCCGACGCTGATCACGAATACATGTAGCGCTTTTCAAAATTTCAATTAGATCAAAAGTTATTGCAATAAAAATTTTCACATTTTTTGGATATTTGGCAGGGGAGACGTCATGAACAGGGAAACAATTTCTAACTCCTATTCCAACCAAACTCTATTTTCTGATGTAAAATCCGACGCTGATCACGAATACATGTAGCGCTTTTCAAAATTTCAATTAGATCAAAAGTTATTGCAATAAAAATTTTCACATTTTTGGATATTTGGCAGGGAGACGTCATGAACAGGGAAACAATTTCTAACTCCTATTCCAACCAAACTCTATTTTCTAGA
>BMAO01022521.1:0-171216 GCA_019973975.1 Trichonephila clavata
TCTGTTGTACTTCGTTCCGGTGCGTATTGCTCTTTCCAAGTATTTAAAGGGAATTTGAATTAATTTTATAGTTGTACAAGGGCCTGTTCGCCAACGGAATCATATTACAGGAGTATGGATATAATAGGATCATGATATAATGGAGCTTTAGTAGCTTTGGGCCATGATATTAGGCTTAACGCTTGTGTGATCTGTGAATATGCAGCTCTATATTAGTATCATTGTATCTAAGATGAGTTGTGGAGAAAGTACATATAAATAACTCTTGGAATATGTTTCCTTTTTCTTTAAAAGTTATGTGTGTTTGGCATCATTCGAAAGTAATGTGTGTTTAAAATATTGAGAATTTAATTTTTTTCAGTATTATATCTTAACTGTATAACTTTTAAGATCAATGAAATAGAAACAAGCTAAAGTACAGTTAAAAACAACCTTCATTTCTGATAAAATGAATCGAACAAAAATTTTTAATATAAGAATTAAATGATTAACGAGAAAATCAATGTCATTGGGGTAAAAGCGTGGGGTTTCTCTGTATTAATTGTTATACTTTTTTACTAGTTCTATTCCGAAATGTTGAGTTAGTGTAAAAATGAAGTACAAGCACTCCCCGCTCTTACCCTAATGAAATTAATTTTCTCGTTAATCATTTTATCCCTATATTAAGAATTATTTTCTTACTTTTAAGTTCAATTCATTATAAAAGCGAGTTTTTTAGTTTTTTTTTAAAACTATAATTTGTTTTTCAATTTTTTAGTTCGATCTACAATAAAAGCGGGTTTTCTTAATTTTTCAAACTATGATTTACTCATTGCTGAATTTATCCTCGCGTTTGATATTTAGAGCCTGAAATTACATGCTTCACTGGAATTAGTCTTGCTCTTTAATGGATCTAGGGTATTTGTCTCAGTTACGAGGCTCGAAACAGTCCATATATCATTTATATTTCAAGGTGCCGCCTCTAATTCAGGGTCCAACTAATAAAGTGTGCCAGAAAATATTAGTGTTAATTATCATTTAAAAATATTCTATAATGTTAATTCGTATCACTTCTAAAAGCATGTTAACTATAAAAATTAAAATATTTAGGAATAGAACATAAATTATTTTTCTCATGCACCAGTCTTTTATTACCATTTCTGAAAATGAACAATTGTTTATAATATAGGCAGCTATTGCTGACACACACCCATCCTTCCTTTCTCACATAAAGAACATTTTTGTTTGTTTTATTTTATCAACCAGAATTGTATTCGTTGTTAGGGTGCCTGTAATAATTTTAGTCATATTCTGGAGTAGTCACCCAATCTGAAAATGGTATATGCAATAAGCTGCGAAATCTGGAAGTGGTATATGGAATTGTGGCAATCTGGAAACCGTTATCCTGATGATCGGATCCACAGGACAATAGGACAAGTATGAAATTATTGTATTGTATTGTTTAGCAACAAGTATTAAGACTCAATTAATCTGATATTTTAAATTTGGTAAAGATCAAGTTCAAAGATTCCGTTATATACAAGTGAAACTTTTAAAAGCATGTTAAAAATAAAACAAGTTAATGAAAAAGAAAAAGCTACTTTGATTTGTTTCCCATTGTTTGTACTTGCTGTACTCTTAAAATAACTTAAAACATTAAATGTAATTGTCTAAAAACTAGATAATGATTTTTAGTAAATTGTAAAACCTAAATTTAGCATTTTACACATTATATTAATTCATTATTAAACGCATCCGTGAGTATTTCGTCAAAACATTATTTAAGAAACAAAGTTGTAGGTTTCATTGCGTTGTCTCCAAATTTATTTTGACGATTTCTCATAGATATTTGTTCGGTTAAAGAAATGCAAATAATTTTATTATATTCTTTAATCCTTTTTTAAAATACAATATATTAGGTTACACAGAATGTCACATTACTTTATTTAGGGCAATTTCCTTTAATTTGTAAACCCGTCTCTTACTAATATTGCCATTTCCTGTAAAATGCTTGACTTGGATCCCCTTCTGTATTTAAATGTATTATTATTCACTGTCTTACTCTCATTCGTTTCTTTTTATTCCTCACCAGTTTATTCTCCGTGTTTTTTATGACATCAATATACATTTTTTTACAATATTTGGTTTAAAATTTAAAAATCATCAAATTGTTTAAAATACGTTTTTTTATAAGTCTAACGTTACTCAGCTCCTCATGGGCTTACTTTCTTTCCATAAGAGACTTCATATATGACTTCAAATGACAAGATATTAATCTTACCTCTTTCTCATTATTTAACTCGACTATCATACATCAGGATGCCCCAAAGCTGCAATTCTTAAGTTTTGATCGCCGCGAACCACCTTTATGCATCAGCCTGACATCGAGGACCCCCTTCCCCAGAATTTGAGCTATCCTTCCTGACTCGTAACTCATCTCTGAGATTCAAAGACTCCTCAATAATCTAAACCACCTGTAACAAATAAATTGATAAACATTGCTTCCCCTAAGGTATCCGACTATCTAAGTGTGAATTTTGCCAAAATTCACTAAATTTTCTTGATTTTATTTTATAGACCATGCATCTTTATTAGCTTTATATAAATGCCAAGTGTGTTATTTTCGTTCACTAGAACAAAATTACAACGTTTAGTAAGCAGATGCCATTATTTTAACAGATGTCATACTTTAAAACGAGTTTTTAAATGCTCAAACGGGACAGTGATTGCAAGAACGCTTTAAAATAGTTAACTGGTTGCAAATTGTATATTTCTGTATAATAGTACAAGTGTTTTAATCTTCGGCTATCTATCTACATTTATTACAAATTTTACACTCCCTTATGTGGAATATAATCACTATTTTTAAGCAATTTCATATAATAACTAAGATAAAGTGCTCTAGTTTTGTAAAAATAAATATCTTATCTGTGAAGGTCATTTAAAATATATAACATAGAAACACATCAAGTCGAAAGTTGAAAATTTGTTCATACACTTTTAGTACGAATGGGCCTCGTTTATGTTATTTTTGTCAATATTTACCAATTTTAGTGACAATAATTTTTCTTCTTAATTTTATCATATTTTTCTTTAAATGTACTAAAGGAATCAAAAACAAAAAAATCCCTATATTTCCATTTTTACAAAAAAAAGTTGTCGCAAGTAGTCGGATACCTTAAGTTATCTCATTAAACATCTAATTTAAAATATTACAAAGTAATATTTTAAAATAAATAAATAATGTACATAACTGTATCATGAAGGATGGTGCTGTAGTTTGCATACAAGTGCTGTTATATCAGGTGCAGCACTTGAAATCTGCCGTCTCAATTCTGGTTAAGATAAATGTTCTTTCTCATAACTAAGTAGTTTGGAAAGACATCGGAACTTTAAATATAGTGGTCAGCATGGAAATTTTTCAAGCAGGTCTAAGAAATTTGAAGGGCTTGAAACTAATTTCAAAGTCACATTGGGGAAAATTTCTATGAGCTGTTCTCTACTGATGTGAAGCTATCTGTTCATGCTCATTCAATGGATCTCTAATCCAGTTATTTTGGATCTCTCCAGTTATAGATTTTCAATCGAACAATCGAGATGGATCAGATCGTAATTGTACTGGTGTGTAATCAATTCAGTTCTTAAATTTTGCACATATTTTTTAAATATATTTTGAAAATATTAAGCTGTGGTAATAGCTATATAGTTGAAAATAATAAAAACACTTAAGTAATATTCTAAATTGAAATTTTTTTCGAAATACATGTTCTAGTAGAGTTTCTTTTATCAGTGGCAATTTAGTGATGTAGTCTAGGATGGAACATCTTTCAATTTTTCCAGGAGGCCTTAAAGTCTGTAAAAGAGAGGTAAATCTTAACATTAAATAAGAAACCTTCGCGGATCCCATAGAAAGGCACTTCACCCCGAAGTGAGGGTCGCGAACCGTTTAAGAACAACGCGCTTGAGAATCGTCTTCCGTTTTCTTGTCGCTTTTCAATGCATAGTTCTCTTCTTTTCTTTATCCTTACACTTCTATCACATATCTAAAAAGTATTTACGCTTGGTAATTGAAGAATAATTATTGTTCGATTTAATTTGTCTTAGTATAGGTCTCTGCACACATCCATTATTTTGTATTATCATAGTTTTTGGACTAAATTGAATACTGAAATGTCAACTATCTAAACCGAATTCTTTTATTAAAATTAGGATGATCCCCGAGGCGACATGAGTGAAACTTGATTAGCCTTACTATTATGACAAAGCTCTCCGAATTCCATTGTAGATGTATTTTTCGAATATAATCGAATTTGGTTAAGAATAAATCAGAACATATGTGGATATTTTTGTAAGCTATTAATGCTTCAATATATTTTTATTTAAAATTAAATTTAATATTTCACTGAAGTCATCTAATTTAGAATCAGCTGGAAATTTCTGTAACCTATGCCACAACTAAGCAACCAGGAATATTATATACTTAATAGACGAGCTTTATTTTTCTTTTCAGTAAATAAGTTTGAGCAATTTCTGGCATAACTGGAATTGTATTTGAGCTGCATTTAAATATGTATGGGATCATGTACTAAATTGTCATAAATCTAATAAAGCAAAGAAATTAGAATATATATATATATATATATATATATGGGACTGACATATACAATATCCACTTCTAGGGCAGATTCCAAATGAGATTAGATTCGCAGACCAAAGATTCGATTCTTTATATTATTACAGGAGTAAGAATATAAAAAATAGTTGATCTCTATTCCGAACAATAGGAACGATAAACAGACATACAACAAGAAATATAATTCATGAAATTTATTCCAAGTCATATTCGCTTACTCAGTTGATAATACTTCTAAACGAAAATATTAAAGCACAAATATTTTACAAGAGCAACTAAATATACCTAATATTTTTCTCAAATTATCTTTGATCGTTGGATAAAAATTAATATCTAAGAAGATACCAAAACCAGTATAAATAAATAAGATGAAACAAAATGCAGTAAAAGTAACTCTAGATAAAAACTATAACGTACAACGATTATGAAAGCAATCGTTATTTTTATTGGTGAATTATTACTTATATTTGGTGAAAACTTTGAAGAGAAAAATTCATGTATTTCTGATACTGTTATGATTGGTTTCATAATTGTTGTATTATTTCCGTCCGTTATAGTTTTTATCTAGAATTAATTTTACCTCATTTTATTTCATCTTATTTATTTATACTGGTTTTTGTATCTTCTTAGATATTAATTTTTATCTAACGATCAAAGATAACTCGAGAAAAATGATAGGCATATTTATTTGCTCTTGTAAAATATCTGAGCTTTAATATTTCCTTTAAGAAGTATTATGCTGTAATTTGTAAATATTTTCATAATAATATTCTTAATGAATACCTTTTAAACAATGAATCTTAAAATATTAGACTTGTCACATAAAGGAATTAGTAATCGAATTATTGCTATATATAGAAAATTTGGTTCTTGCATTCCTAGTATTAAGTTTGCATACATGTTTTGAACACCTTATTTCCATAAAAATCCTGTTAAATGTAGAACTGTAACAAATCGTTTTAAAACATATATCACTACTGCAGGTACATTGCTGCATAATATTATACAAAACTTCATCAATAAGCTATATAATAAAGCTATAATTAAAAATAGCAATGATATTAGATTTTTTTAAAAAATATTGATCAGTCCATAGTTATGATTTTGAACAAATTTTAAATTCCATTGATACCAACGATATTATTAAGGTAATGTTAGAAAATCACAGTAATTATAATCTGACTATTAATTTCCACAAATTTAAATCTTTCATAGATTTAGTCTTAAAAGAAAGTTACAATAATTTTAATGGTTCATTGCATAAACAAACTAAAGGTTTGCCTCAAGGTGGCCCTGCTAGCAATAGTTTTGCTAATTTATATTTACACTTTTATAAATATAAATATATTATTAATAATGATTATTACATTTTTAGATAAAAAGTAGATCTAATTGTTTTTGATAAAAATAATAATTTTAACCCCAATATTACCTTTTATACTGATGACTTAAACCTAGTTAAAATTAATAATAATCCAGTTAAAAAAACTTTTTAAACAACCTGCAATCCTTGTTCCTAAGGCCAGGAGTTTGCCATAGTACTACTGTGGCTAATATACTTCTTGCTATCTTGACTAGTTATCTTAGGCTTTATAAATATTTTGTATATATTTATGGATATACATACACACACACACATACATATACTATATATATATATAATTATATATATAGATTGATAATATACACATAAATATATATAATATATAATTCATATAAATTTCAGCTTTTAATTTCCTATAAAACATTTTTGTAGCAGGAACCAATACAAATAAAAATAAACATTTCCATAAAACTGTCGGATTAGTCTGTCTATCTCTAGCCTATCTAAACTTTTGATATGTTAGGCAAGATTTATATTAAATTATTTATGTTCAGATTCAAACTATTGTTATGCTATTTATTTATTTTGAAATGAAAACATTTTAATAAATTTCGCTCTTTGTTGTATTTGATCGAAATTTAAATACATAAAATTATAATTCACCAGCTTTTCTGCAAGGACTTTTTCTTGAAAACAAAATTTACATTAAAAATTTTTAATTTATATAAATTGAAAATTTATATATATATTTATATACTATTTATATAAGCTGGTAAATTTTAATTTTATATATTTAAATTTCGATCAAATACAACAAAGAGCGAAATTTATTAAAATGTTTTCATTTCAAAATAAATAAATAGCTTAACAATAGTTTTAATCTGAACATAACGTTAATTTAATATAAATCTTGCCTAACACATATCAAAAGTTTAGATAAGCTAGAGATAGACAGACTAATCTGGCAGTTCTATGGAAATGTTTATTTTTATTTGTATTGGTTTCTCCTACAAAAATGTTTTATAGGAAATTAAAAGCTGAAATTTCTATGAATTATGTATATATATATTTATTTATGTGTATATTATCTATCTATATCTATATATATATATTAATATGTGAATTGCTCTACAATTTATGCAATTTGCAGGAGATATAGTTCAATTCCAGTCATTTATAAATTATTTTTGGATAGTTTGCTTAGTATCAAGAAACTGAAAGGGAAGAAATTATTTTTATTGTCGAATTAAATCAGATCTTAAACAATGGACACACATATATGTGTTTTAGAATAAAATATTACTATCTTAGCAAATAAGGTTAAAAAAAATCAATATTTTAGACTATTTTAGCCTTAATACGATTTGCATTGTATTTTTTTGTATTATTATAGAAAAAGGTATTAAAAAGAATTGGAGGGGGGGGGGGAGGATCTCGAACACCTTTAAAGTTTTACTTAAAAGGTAACCTTCACAAAATTTGACAAGCTCCTTTTAAATCTTTACAGAAGTGTCATATATATATTTCGTTTTTTTCTTTTTCTTTTTTGTTCCTTTACGACCATCCAAAATTTCAACGCTATAGTTTTCGATAAATTTCTAAAAGTTGAAATGCAGTAAAACATTTATGATACCGATAATCGATACTTCGATGTAGGACAAGAACACACATTCTAAAAGTTCAAACCTGATGTATAATTATTTGTATATTTCCTTCGGCTATAATACATAAATGGTTAAAAATACTGCGCAATACTAAAGTTTCTTAGAAAATACTATTGAAAAGTGTTGTTCTTTTTGTAAAAATAATTCTTCATACCTCTTCTGGACAGCACACTTTATTATGGACAATTAAATAAAACAATTAAGAATTCTGCACACAGCATAAATAATGTTCATAGCACACAGCGTGTAGATCGTGTGGTCCCCGTAGAAGAAGTGCGTTGGATTAAGCGGGAAAGAAGAACGCGTGGGCGCATCACACAGATATCCTTACGCCAGAAAAAATAGTTCGCTCGCTTCAACCCAACACACCCTCCTGCGAGTGATACATTTTTTTTTTCAAACACAAGAACAATATCATAAACACATATACATAATACACATAAAATATAACAAATACAGTGACATAAAAATCATGAGAGTAATGAAATTTTTTCCATTGAATATTGTAACTTTTGTACATTCGTGGCTTTAGTAAGAAAATCTGCAATTAAAACATCAGTTTGAATGTATTCCAATTTTATTGCAGTATCTTCAATTAAATCTTTCACAAAATGAAAACGTAAATTCATATGCCTTGATTTATTTGAAGAACGGGTACCCTTAATCCACTGAATTGCTGCTTGACTATCTGAATTTAAAGTTACAGCATTATTTATAAATTGTTTACATTTTAATTCAGTTAACAAATTTACAGTCCAAATTATATCTTTACAAATTTCAGAAATAGAAAATAACTCTGCTTCACATGTTGATAGACTAACACTTTTTTGTTTACGACATTTCCATAAAATTAATGAATTACCAAGTAAGATTACACCACCAGAAAATGATTTTCCATTTTCTGCATTTCCCCAACTTGCATCTGAACTAGCATTTAAAATACCAAATTCTTTTTCATAAAACAATTTTTTCTTTTTTGTACCCATCAAATATCTTAATACTCTTTTAGCCAAATTATAATGTCTTTTCTCTGGTTTATGATTAAATTGTGATAAATAAGATGTTACAAATGAAATATCAGGGCGAGTGCTATTAGCTAAATACAAAAGTTCACCTATTAATTCCTGATACATAGTAATGTCAATAAATTCATTTGTAGAAGAAAAACTTTTATCTTCCCTTTCACAATTGGAGTCTTAACACTTTTACAATGTTCTAAATTATATTTAATCAATAATGAATTAATATATTCACACTGAGATAAATAAATACCTTTTCATGTTTTTCAATTTCCATACCTAAAAACTTATCAGTTTTGTTTTCAACCACTTCAAATACATTTTTAATCTTATTTACAATATCTTCATACATTTTATCATTGTTACAAAAAATAGCTAAATCATCTACATACATACATAATATAAGAACACTTTGATTATCAGTTTTAATAAATACACAATTATCAGAAGCTAATTGTTTTAAACCAAATTTTTCTAATTCACACTTTAATTTCATGTACCAGTTTCTACCTGACTGTGGCAAACCATAAATACTCTTTTTCAATTTACAAACTTTGTCATCTCCAATTAATTTCTCATAACCAGGTGGAGGTAACACATACACAGTCTCTTCTAAATCACTATATAAGTAAGCAGTTTTTACATCAAAGAAATTAACATTTAATTTTAATTTAGCTGCAAGTGCAATTAACAATCGAAAAGATTCAATATTTACAACTGGTGAATACGACTCTGAATAATCTATATTTTTAATTTGATTAAAACCAGCTGCTACAAGCCTGGCTTTGTATTTAAAAATTTTCCCAGCATCATCTTGTTTTAAACTATACACCCACTTAGTTTTTATCAATTTTGATTTTGCAGGTTTTTGTACTACTTCCCATACTTTATGTTTATCTAACGAATCTAATTCATTCTCCATTGCTAATTTCCAATTTTCCCAATTAGCACTATTTTTTGCCTCAAAATAAGAGTTCGGTACATTATCCGTTAAATGAACTGACATCTGCTTAGATTTTAGTCTTTCCGACCTTCTAACAGGGATTTGATTTTGTACATCATTCAACTCAAGTACTGGGAGTTGGATTCTGCCTGTCTGATGCGATGATGTAGTCTGAAGGGGAATTGAGTTATCATTCTCAATTACCACAGGCTCATTATTTATTTCAAAACTAGACAATACTCTATTTTCTGAATTTTGATTAATTTCGTTTATTTCGGGAGAGATTTCAAAAAACGAGTCAATATCCCATGTTTCATTTTCAATTTCACCTAAATAACTACTACCCTTTAAAGATTCATTGAATTTAACTGATCTCTCTTCAATTACTTTTTGATTTTTAATATCATAAATTCGATATCCCCTCCTTTCTCTAGCATATCCTAGCATAATTCCCCGTCTTCCTGGAACTTCAAATTTATTTCTCAAAACTTTCGGAACGTGAAAATAGGCCACACAGCCAAATTTTTTCAGATAATTTAATTTCGGTTTATTACCTGTCCAAATTTCTAATGGAATTTTTTCTTTCCCTTTTCGTGGTGTTACATTAGATACCTGAGTACTACAATTAATAGCTTCGGCCCAAAATTTTAAAGGAAGCTTACTTTCATATAGTAAAGATCTAGCTCTTTCTAAAAGAACACGGTTCGCTCTTTCTGCTTTACCATTACTTTCACTGTTGTATGGAATAGTTTTTTCATGAAATATTCCTGAATTAGCAAGGAAAGTATCTAGTTGCTCATTTACAAATTCTAACCCATTATCAGTTCTCATCTTTTTAATCCTTTTATCAGTTAAATTTTCATATTTAGCTTTAAATTGAGAAAATATATCAAACACTTCATTTTTATTTTTTAAGAAATAAGTAAAGTACATGCCAGAAAAATCATCTACAATTACCATAAAATATTTTGCACCACCATATGATTCGATATTAATTGGACCACACAGGTCGGCATGGAGCAACTCAAGAATTTGTGAACTCTGATTTATTTCAATACTACAATGAGTTTTTCTGGTTACCTTACTTATATCACAAGTTTCACATCTGAAATTCTTTACATTATCAATATCAATATAATCTTTCATTTTAAGCATATATTTACAATTTAAATGACATAACCTGTTATGCCAAATTTCATAATTATTAGTAGATTGGTCAGAAAAATAACACTCAGAATTATACACAGGTTCTAATTTTATTTCTAATCTACCATTATTTTTAAATGCTTTTGTTATTAACTTATTATTTTTATCATATATCAATACACAATTATTATCTGATTTAATCTTACAACCTTTATCCATTAAACATGTTACAGACAGTAAATTACATCTTAATTGAGGAACATAACTGACATTAGTAATTGTCAAATTAATAGAATTACAATGCTTTGTACTCACAGTTTTAGCTGAAACGTTACCTGTTCCTTGACTTACAATTTTGGAATCTTTATCTGCCAAATAAATATCCATAATTTCTGGACTTATTTGCTGAAACCATGCAGGGTCTTTGGCCATATGACAGGATGCTCCACTGTCCAGGATCCAAGTGTTATCACAGACGTTTTCTTCGCGGTTTGAAGCTGTGTAAACTGAATTTGAAGAAGTACCTGGATTTCTTGATGGATTATTTCTTTGGGTCGTTCTGTTTGGCATGTTTTTATTTTTGTAAAAACAATCCTTTGCAATGTGATTTTGCCTTCGGCATATATAGCAAAGCCTCGTTTGTCTTTCATTTTTCTTTCTAGAATAAAATGCTCCAGCATTTATTCCTTCCATGCGATTTTTAGATGGTAAGTTGACGGATGCTTCTTCTTCCCTTAGAATTTGGAGGATTTCATCTAAAGATTTCTCTCGTTGGGTCTTCAAAATTTCCCTAAGGCGTGTGAATTTTTCTGTCAGTCCTCGAACTGTATAATACACCAATTCCCTCTGTGAGACTTCTAAGCCGAGGGAGTGACACTTAGTCGAGATGCCCCTCGCTCTTGCAATGTAATCCACCGCGTTTTCTCCTTTGTTCATGATCAGGTTTTTGAGTTCATTGCCCGCGTCGATTTTGCGGTCCTCCGTAACTCCGATGAAAGTCCCTCTAATTTTTTCCCACAGCACTTGGCGTTGTCCTCTTCCGCAAACTGTAGCGCCTGTTCGTCGGCAAGGGATAGCTTTATATACGAGACGGCGTCAGCATTTCTTTGTTCCCAATCGGAATCCTCCTTACGGCTAAGGTCTTCGGGTTTTTCGTTGATAACCATAGTATCCAATCTTTTCAGGCTCAAAGCAGCCTTCATTTTAAGAGCCCATATAAAATAGTTCGTCCCATTTAAATTGGGGACAGTTATCTTATCCATTTTTGGCAAAAAGTTCACACAGTTCACTAAGACTATTCACAGTTCATCAACCACGCTCTGCTACCAATTTGTTGTTCTTTTTGTAAAAATAATTTTTCATACCTCTTCTGGACAGCACACTTTATTATGGACAATTAAATAAAACAATTAAGAATTCTGCACACAGCATAAATAATGTTCATAGCACACAGCGTGTAGATCGTGTGGTCCCCGTAGAAGAAGTGCGTTGGATTAAGCGGGAAAAAGAACGCGTGGGCGCATCACACAGATATCCTTACGCCAGAAAAAATAGTTCGCTCGCTTCAACCCAACAAAAAGTATAAGTCATTCGAAAATATGTGAATTAAAAATTTGTTGTGAAACTGCCTTCTCTACAACTCAACTAATTATTTCAAACTGAAAAATGTTATTTAAGGAAAAGCTGATCTTAAAATTGGATCGATACACTTTATGCTGACAGTTTATATCAGTTTCCACTTTTTAAATATTTAATTACGTTGCAAAGAATTAAAAAGTTTCAAAAGTACTGGAGATATATAAGAATAAAAAAAAACATTTTATTCCTTACATAAGTATTATAAAAAGGGAAAAATTATACACAAATAAAAAAATAAGTAGAAAGGAAATATTTATATTGACACAATATTTGATTAATTTAAATACAAAACAAATATTTACTTACAAATAAAAGAGTTACTTTAAAAAAAATGAAATGTAGGAAGAATTATCATTATGCGTATGATAGAAGTGCAAAGAGGGCTTGTTTAAAAGCGAGCATTAAAAATTAAATTTCATTTGCATATGCAGGTTAAGAATTATTTAATTATTTGTGACAAATAATTCCAGAGATAAGCTTCAGTGCTGTCATTTTCTTCTTAGATTTCTTCTTGAATTTTTCGGATTAAGATGCTTTAAGAATTTCACTATTTCATTTTAGTACTAAAACGATTTTAACATTATTTCTTATATTTTTAAAAATTTATTTAAACACCACTGGCGTAACAGAAAATAATTAGGCCTCCCCCTCGCAAGGTCAGGTCTTGGGCCCCAAGCCAATACATATATATATATATTGTACTTGCTAGAAAAAGTCTGTGTTCATCTACTACTGCGTACATAAACAACGAAAAAAAATTTAAAAACCATAATTTGAAATTTTTAAAATTATACTTTATTTAGTTCATTCCAAGTAATGAGAATAACAAAAGTAAACTCGGTTTTTTAAATAGATTTAAAATAAAAACAGGTTTATAGCCATACCAGCAATAATCAAGAAGAAAGAATCTGCGTTCGATGTTTTAGTAGTAATTATAAAAATTATTAAAAAGGATAATGAGCTATTCAATAGCCGCAGTAGCTTAACGGAAATAATAAGGCCGACCCCCTCGCAAGGTCAGATTTTGGGCCCCAAGCCAGATCTTACAAAGGATTACAAAATCAAACTTAATGTACCGATACACATCACCTAAAAATATTTTAACATTAAACTTATAACTGAATACAAAATCAACCTGAGTCTGAATAAACGAAATAAATTACCTTTAACATTAGAGAGTATTTATGGTATTTATTAAAATGGAAAATCTCTCTAACAACAGTCGAAAGATAACCTGGTAACTTAAATAAAAACAATACATTAAGAAAGACACAAAAACTGTAAAATAATTTTCGTTTTCAAATTCTTGCGAAAGAAAAAAGATATCGCTTACCTTATTTTTTACGACTCCTTTTTTTAGATAGAGTATCCTTATCAGCTGAAGTGTCCGAAATTGTGTTTTCTCTAGTGAATTAATTTTCATTTCCATGATTTGTTAATCAGGTTCACTAGCATTATTCTTAATAGTACTTGCACAAGATTATGCACTTGTAGATATTAAAAATTTATCCAATTTTGCTCATTTACTTTTTTTTATACTCCTTTTCCCTTCAAATTTTTCGTTTTTGAGAAACATTCAAAAATTTTTACACTTCGCTCATTTTAGGGCCGCGTTTCTTCTTGTCCAATTGACAAAATACCAATTTTTGAACCAGAATATTAAATTCCGATAAAAAAAATACAGTTCTTTTGAAAGCGAGAAGTGAGATGAAAATGTTTTTATTGTTAAGGAACACACCCTAAATTTAAGTGCATTGAATATAAAAATAGAGATGCCTGTTCCATATGAAAGCAATTTTGTGAAACGTTTCTCATTATGCTTTATTTGATTGAATACTCATAAATCTGACCAAATTATTATTTAAATGCTCTCTATGGTTTTCCAAGTATCGTAATACTATTTCACGTGAAAAAGGCATAACACATGTACGTTATTTACGACTTCGCTAAGAAAAAATGAATTACATGAGGGGGAGGGGGGGGGACTAAAGTTGCCAATAAGTTACTCTGCAACTTCGGTAGAAATAAATCATGACTTCTCTACAGCTAATGTAAAGTATACTATAATAATAAGAGTGATGAATTTCTTGATTTTCCTAGCATTATATCCCCGATTTTCCATCTGACTTTTATTTTATCTGTTAGTAATTTACGTTTAAAAAAACACCACTAAAGAAAAGTATCTCTCGTCGCTGGGATTGCAGTACATCAAACGAAATGTTTTTTTATTTGGTTTTTGGATCAAAGATATCTAATGAGCGCATTAAAATTTTGATTTTGAATGACGTTAGATCGCCAATTGGAAAATCGCTTAAAAGCTGGATTTTAAAAAATGGAAAGCAAACTGAGAAAATCTACATGAAGGGCGTCAGTCAGGCTTTGCCCCCCCCCCAGTGCGGGGGTTGCGGGGTGTACGTTACGCCACTGTTAAACACACCAATTGGGTTTCTGTGTTTGTAGACTAACATCTTTTACAGCTATATGTTACTAACAACACGAAAGTTTTTCTCTTATACGAGTAAAATAATTGAACTGAAAATGAGTATCTTTTAAATTTGCTAGAATATATGTTTTATTGGGATACTTTGCCTGGGGATTTAAATAATGGAAATGAATATAAGTTTTCAACGTTTATCCAAAGTACATTAACTTGAACAATTAAACTATAATGTCGGAAAAATATATGAAATCTATGACATATATATTATGGTATTTCTGTTTTCTTATCTAGTGTTATCGAAAGTATTTCTGTCTGACAGTATTTATGTCTACAGTGTTAATTCTGACGCACTTTAGCGCCCAAGATCATATATACTGAGATGGGCACAGTAGGTTTTGGCTCTCATGGGCCACTGAGTTTAGTTTAAATACAGCTTATATTTAAAAAAATCGAATGTTGGAAATCGCTATTATATTGTTTCGAACTTACATAGATTACCTACATTTACCGGAAATATACAATTATCAAGAATCTCAACATGAAAAAATGAGGAGTTTTTCTTGAAAAAATGCTTGTTATTAATTTATTATATTCGTCAATGCAATTTTTGCCCTTCCAGGTGTAATATATAGTAAATTTTGTTTCCTAAATTAACTTAATCCTTACTTTTGTTGTGTGTTTCATGCTGGGATTCAATGAAAAACGAGAGATAGATGAACAGAAACATACAATACAATCACAGAAGAATATAGATTTTGTTACGAACAATGATGCCAGAATAGAACAGAAGGGATGTGCTGCTTTCCATTTGAGATTGGAATCCATTTTCGGAGAGATACTCTCCTTTTCCCGAAGATACATACATGCCTTATTCGGGATTCGAACTCAAACGCACTCTATGACAAGCCGAGTGTCATAACCACCATACTTGCTTGGCGACTCATTTTTACAGTAAATAATTATTTTATATCCCACCTTAAACGACATACCTTTGACTGTCCCTTTCCAGAAGCAATATAATATGAACATAAAAGTTTGTCTTTAAAATCTACTTATGGAAAATTGATGATGGGATATAGATTTTTTAAAAAAAGCAATGCACATATCAAAATTTTACTTTCTAAAACTGACTACACTTTTTACTGCGCAATATTTCTTGAATTGCATTTTTACATGAAAAAGGCAACTAAAAAGTACAAAAGGATCACTTTAAATTCAATTCGATACTTTTTTTATAACAAAAAAAGTAAAGAAATATAATAAGGTATTTGTCATTCTTTATTATCCTTTTTATAAGACCATTTGCAATTGCCATTTGAAAAGTAGTTTTTTTTAAAAAAGTTCAAAATTTAGGTATCCGACTACTTCCGAAAACTCTTTTTAAAAAAAATGGTGGTATGAAGATTTTTTTTGTGGTTTTTAGATTTATTTAGTACATTTTAAGAAAAAAAGGCTAAAATTAAGAAGAGAAAAATAAATTATTACTACTAAAATGGGTAAAAATTTACTAAAACATTACATAAAGGGGACCCAATTTTGATGTACTACTTTGCTATTTTATTTTGAAATGTCCTTCAGGATAAAAGATAATTAAATTTTTTACAAAACCTACAGCACTTAATCTTAGTTATTATATGAAATTCCTTAAAATAACAGTGATTATATTAACAGAAGGGACTGTAAATTTTGTAATAAAACAGTGATTGGTAAATCTGAAGATTAAAATACTTCTACTGTGTTATACAGAACATGGACAAAAATTTCACCAAATTATTTTAAAACTTCTTGAGAAATCGCTGGCTCCGTTGGTGTTTTAAAAAAAAAATCACATTTTGAGTAAAACTTATTTTAAAGTTTAACATCTTGTAAAAAGTTATAGCATCTGTTTTTACTAAAACCCTTGTAGGTTTTATTCAAGTGAATGGAAATTAAAAAAAGACATAGTATTTTTATAATGCTAAAAATATGGCCTATAAAACGAAATGCTAAAAATAATTCATCAATTTTTAAAAAATATCATGATTTACGGGTAGTCGGATACCTTAAGATGATTTAATAAAACGACATGCTAAAACCATGTAATTACACATTAAATAGTCTTACCAATTATATATATATCTCGATATTAACCTCAATATTAGCCTTTAAGCTCTTGCAATTTAATTATAGAAAGAAAATGAATTACAGGTGAAAAGACATCGCAATGATAAATAATGTCAAAGATATAATAATACAAGAATACTCTTTGTAATTAAGTACGTAACAAATGAGAATATCTCAACGGTATATGATTGTATAGCAATACATTCAATGGGTTGACAATGAATTCATTATACAAATGAAAGATGTGTTTTGATAAGTTACATATAACTAAAATCATCCATTTTGAAAGTAGTTTCTTTTCAAGAATTTGTTTGACATTATGGTTTCTTGTGTGAGAAAATATAAATGCACATATTCATCATCACTGAAACTATATACAAGTATTTTGAAAGAAATAGGCCTTTTCATTCGAAATAAATGCAGATGGATGTAATATGAATGGTAGCAAAATAGCAGGTATTGCTCCTAAAAACAAGACTTGATTGACAAATAGACAATTGACGATAAAGAACTATCATAATAATCGATAATCGGCAAATCATTGGAATATAATATCAGAAAAATGAATTGCTAGTGACATTTCAACTTAATACACAAGACTATTTGAATAGCTAATAATAATTACTCAAACTGCTCTTAAAGGATACCGGTTACGAATTGTAATATTATGTGTGCTATTTATTAGATTGTCATAAGCTATTGTAAAAAAGTACAATGATAATATTACTATAATACACAAAGAATATATCTGATAAAGAAGTATATTTACTTTTTGTTGTATTCCACTTGAACTGTTGCTCAATATGATCGGTACATTAGCAAACTAATATTTTCCAAACGTATATTACATTTGAGACGCTGTCATCAAAAATAAAAAAAGAAATTTTTTTTAAAAAATTGGGAGACGTGGTGACTACCTGAAAAGAACATACTCCTATTTAATGACTGTAATACCTACTAGTAAAGAATCCGAACGTGCATTTTCTTCGGCAGGACAATTTGTAGCAAAAATAAGAAGCCGTTTCAGTGATCAAACGCTGGAGGAGCTGTGTTTTTATAAGCTTATTTACAGAAACACAAGAAATGTTTTTTTTTAAAATTTCATTACGTACTATTTTTATTTGTTTTTTATGATGAATTAATTTTTTATTCGTTTCATTAACATACTATTAAATCAATTCTTAATTATATTTTCAATTTTATTACGCAATTTCAACTATGTTAATATGTAAGTATTTTTAGTAAATAGTCCAATCCTAGTCTCGGGATTTGGATAATGCAATCCCGAAATCACGAGATTGAAAATATGACACGGGATTGCAAACCCTATTTCGAACCATGTGGAAGGCAGGCATAATTGTAAATGTATTGCGGATTCGTGAAGAATAGCGTTAACAGTCACATAGCTTATTGCCAAAATATATTTTATTTCTGGATTACTGGTCAAGATTCTAAATTACCAGATTCGCCACTAATATTTCTCGTGAAGCCCCAAAATAACGGGTGTTCAAACAGGCGATTTAATTAAACCAATACCCCTTCCACATCTGAGGCTAACATATTTTATCCAAACATATAACCAGTGACGATGAAATTTAAAAGCAGTGCATGCATTAAGATTCAATATATTGTCTTGATAAATATTTTCCATTTATTTAAACATATGAGATAACTCGTTACGTTATTAATCTGCTGCATCCTAAAGGTTTGCAATTAGGTTAAAGCCCTTAAAATTAAGCAATAAACAGCCGATTACAATCATACCTGATAATACTCGTATGGTGATTCGAGTGGTTATTCTATAAAAGCAAATCAAGTTGAAAGCCTCTTTCCTATTATTAAAATCCGATTCTAAGCATTGTTTCGGTAAATTTCATGGAACACATACTCTGTTTCTGAATTATATGTTATAGATGAATACGGTTGTTTAATTTTAAAACATGAGAGTCACTATGCTAATAATTTAATTATTAGACATCGATAATGAATGCTGGAACAATGAAATTCAAATAAAGATATTTTCAGCTACAATTTATGTTACAGAATGTATCGTGAAACAGGTATGTTTCGTAATACAAAATTTCAATGAAATGATATATTTCTGCTCACATGCTGATGTTTTTAAAATTATTTGCACGCAAATTTAGTCAAATTTGAACACTTTAGAATACCTATAAATAAATAATTAGGTGATATTACAAATTAATTCGAATAACAAATACAGAAACGAAAAATGTCATACCGAATTTTAATTTACATTCTTTGATGAGTATAATCCAGCGTTTTTCAAACTTGGGGTGGGCCCGCTAGGGGAGGCATGATACCTCTACGAGGGGGTTGTGAGCATATTGAAAAGTCGATAACAAATGATTATTTAATCATTAATTTATGAAAATTAATGGAATCATTAATTTATGAAAAAGTAAACAAACAAAATACATTCTGACAAAATAAAATACACATTTACACTAATATAATGTACTACTAAATGTATCAGTACTGCACAGTAATATAATTATAGTTTTATAAATAATTTAACAGTACTAAGTTAAGAACAAGTTTAAAAATCACCATTGACCCCATGGGCTTGTTATATAAAATATCTAAAAATTAATATTTATCTGATAATTTGTATGGTTTATAATAATCCCTTAACTGCCGGTTAAAAGTTACGCAAATCGCTCCCCAATGCCACCATTTTCCACGTAGGCGCGTGTATGTGATGTATGGGGGGGGGAGAAAATGAATAAATATGGAAATTTTATGAAATAAATAAATCCTTCAGAAACACTGTCAAGGTCCTTTTATTGCATTTCAAAGCATTCGGAGTAATTTTGTGGACAGTAATGCTCAGAAAAGATTGTACTTCGGAAAGACGCATATATACGTCCTTGGCAAATATCATTTTGTTTAGCGAGACGGTTATATTCGTCGGTGGCACATAACAGGTTGAAGTCGTGTTGCAGCTTTAGCGTCAAAGTATATTAAATTCAATACATTGTTATTGTATGGAGGGGAGGGAAGATGAAATTTATGACTAAATATTGGTTCGAGAATATTCAGAGTTTGAGAAGCACTGGTATAACCATTAGGTTACCGGAAAAGGGGCACAAATATAATTAGATATGCATAAGCTAATTGTGATTGAATCGAGTGGGAGTGAGTATTTATTAATATCGCGTTCAAAAGCGACACGAAGGCTATTGCCCCCCCCCCAACGGACCTCATAATCCTGTTCCACCATCAGGTAACGAGGATCATACCTGAGAGCTAGAATTCCCCTTCTCCTGACTTCCACTCTACCGCAACGGGAAGGCTTTGAGCCGTATTAGATTAAGGTATCCAACTAACCTAAAATTGTGAATTTAACCAACAATTGACAAATTTTTTTTATGGTTTTATTTTATAGGTCATCTTACTAGCTTCATAAAAATACCAAGTTTATTATTTTCCGTTCACTAGAACTAAAACTACAAGTGTTTTAGTAAAGCAGATACCATTACTTTAGGCAAGATGTCATACTTTAAAACGCGTTTTATTCGACGTGTTTTTGAAAATCCTCAAACTGCTAAAAAATTGCTCAAAAAGTTTTAAAATAATTAACTGAAATTTTTTTGTATATGTCTGTAGAATAGTAGAAGTGTTTTAAACTTCAGATTTATCAATGACTGTTTTTTACAAAATTTAAGTTCCTTATGTGAATATAATCACTGTTTTTTTAAGTATTTCATATAATAACTAAGACAAAGTGCTCTAGTTTTTGTAAAAATAAATATGCTTATCCTGAAGGTCATTTCAAAAATGAATAACTCATAAGAGTTAAAAATTGAAATTTGTAAATAAAGTTTTGTTGCCAGAAAAGTGTGGATAACGGCTAGTATATAATAAAATAAGTCCATAAGAATATAAGACTTCCCAAAGTGTATTTGTAGTTAATTCTAAAGTCTTTCAACTAGATTAAGTTGAATGTTGGATTCACGAAAAAAATCATATAGTGATTTAGATATCTGAATTTAAATGTTTACATGCTCAATTATACAGCAGAAAAGCAAGGATAATAAGCAAAATGAGAAATCGACAAAACTTCTTTTACTCTATAATGATACACTTTAGACTGGCAAGAATAAATGTAGTTTTATGAGAATTGAAAAATTGTTCAGGATGCATGGAGTTACACATTTAAGGATTGTCCTATTTATTTGAATAAATTCATTTGCTGCTCAAACTCTTCTGACCGAGTGTTCATTATGTAAGAGCAAAACAAATGCTAGATTCCGAAATTTGAAGGTTTGAAATAAAACCACGAAGGGTGTTTGCTTTTCCCCCCTGATATTGTGTGTTACTATAATATATTGTAACAGGCAATGAAGTCTTAGGACAAAATTTAACACCGGTAAAGTTTTTTTCTTATTACTGGCTAAAATAATTTTTTGTCTAAGCTAAACATAAAAAAATTAAAAGAACATAGTCTATATTTCTTAATTCGTCAATAATTGTGGACTTCAACACAGTCTAACATTGTGACAGCTTTCCATTTCATTTTCATCTTACACATTCTTGACTTATATTACTCCAAATCATAAAAAAATTGAGTTCTTTTCCGTCATTAAGTTCTCAAATGTTACTTACGATTCTTTAAGGTGTCAGTTATTGTTATTTCTGATGAAATAACAATAGCTGACACCTTAAAAAGAATCGTAACAAGTAATAACTTCTAAAGACAGAAAAGAATGAAAGAATAATTTTTTTTGTAGATGTTTCTTCGATGTCTAGGTTTCTGAAATAAAGCTGTTCAGCATTGTTGATTTGAGTTATCAATTTTAAATGCATTTTATACTGAATGTGATCAATTGAAAACGTAATTTATTGAAATAGATCGATTAATCAACTACAGATAGACATGCGTTTCAGATGAAATATCAGTTTAGGGTAGAATTATTTTACAAACAATATCATATACATAAAACCTTTGACCATTTATTTGTTTCCCCTTGTTAACATTGCTTATGAATATATGATATTAAATTGTATAATTTGTAATATTTCTTTTATATCGAATTTTTTTATTAGTTTTAAACTTTCCTAACATAAAAAATGATACAGGTGGAAACCAAATAGTTTCATCTTCCAATTGTTTAATTTGGTATTTCTTCGTATATAATTTCCTGTTTAATTTTCCTGTTCTAAATTGAAGCCATTCATTGGGCCCTCCGTCAGATTTCTACCCGTCCCTCCACTCCTGATAAGGCTGTAATTTTATCGGATTCAAGTTCTGCCCTTCAGGCTTTGGCAAGTAACCAATACAAACACAAAGTTCCCGAGTCCAGGGTTTCAGGGAGCAGCTAAGCAGAATTTCGACAAAGGTTACCTTCCATTAGGTGCCTTCTCATTGTGGCTTTTGGGAAAGGAAATGGCGGACCTTTTAGCAAAAACAGGCGCGAATATTCTCCAAAGATCTACAAGAGACCTGCCTCTTCACTCAGCAAAACTTGAAATTGATAGGATTTATAAGAAATGCTTTCGAGATGCTGCCGCCAGTGCTGCCAAAAATTAACCTTGGAGGATGCTATTAAAATTTAACTTTGTCTCAGACTCTCCTCGAGCTGCTGTGGCTGAGTTTAGATTATTGACTGGAAATGACTGCCTTTGCGCTCATTTGTTTCGTTTTAACCTGGCTGACTCACCTTTGTTTTGTGTTTTGTGTGCTTATGGACAAGTAATGGACTCTGCTCATCTTTACGTGTTATCTACACTTAATAGTTTGGTCTATACTGTAAAGAAATATTGGAGAGCTCGCTGCCTAGTGACCTGATGGTCCATGGCCATGCATTTGATAAATAATAAACAATTTTCCTTTACACAAAAACAAAACAAATCAAATTTGGTAATTATAATTCGTCTGTTTTAAGAAAAAACAATGAATATTTCAAGTAATATATAGGGTATCCCAAAAATAGCCCTCAAACTCTGCACAGCTATATTCCTCGCTGGGAGTACATAAAAATTTCACAAAGAATTGTACCTGTAGGACCCATAGTTTACGAGAAAAATACGAAAAACAAAGTATGACGTCAAAGCCGGTACAAGGAAAAACACCGCATTAGACGCATCAACAGCAGTATTTACAAATATTTAAAGAGGCAGAGGTTCAAAGTGTCCACCGTGCATATAGAGGTAGGCCTGAGCGTTCCACCGAATGGATGAATGCACACACCGCACCAGAGCGAAGTACTTCAGTGTCCACCGAAGTATAAGCAGAATGTAGACGAATAACTAAGTTTGTTTATGTAGTCATAGAAAAAAAATCCAACAGTGTGAGATTTGGTATTCATGGTGACCCTAAAATCAGATCCACATGCTGATACAGCAGAAGGGTTATGCCATATCCAAACAATCACATACAGGTGCACAAAAATGCCCCGGGGCCCCATCATGGACCACTATTCATTCATCATCATATACCTTATTTTCTCGTAAACTGTGGTTCGTACAGAGGTACATTCTTCAGGTGTTTTTATGTACTCATAACGAGAAATCTAGCTGTGTAGAGTGTTATTTTTTTGAAATCCTGTACATAAGAAACTTCAAATATAAACTATAAAATTTTTATTTCAAGATAGTTCTCGCCTTATATTTTATACCAAATACTATTTTTTATGTTTCACGAAGCATATTTCCTGATTTTTCTTATACTTGAAAGAGAGAAAGAAATACGTAATTTAAAATAATGCAAAATGACCAGGACACGTTTTTTTTTTGAAAAAATAGAGAATGCTTCTCATTTTCTGCAGCATGAAAACGATACATTAGAATCTTTAGTTTGGTAAGAAAATATTCTTTGAACAGACCACCAAATTAGTTACTTATTACCTACAGTTTTGTATTAAAAATTGGTCTTCATCTTAATTGGGAATCGGCAGAGGAAAATATCTCTATATGTTTTGTTCCCAACGTCTTTGATGAGTTCTACGCGAACAAAAGAACATATTCAACTTCTGACTGATTGCAAAATGATCATTGTTGATGGTATTCTTTAGAGAATTTGAACTTTTTACTTCCATTTGGGATGAGACAACATAACTTTCTAAGGATTGTTTTGGAGGAGTTTTAATTTATAGAAGGTTCCATTTGTCACTTATTGTAATGAAGGCAAAAGTGTGTACAGATTGTTATTTAAAGAAAAATGTTACGAATATTAAAGATTTAAAACTTTGAATGTAAACTACGTAAAATACTGTATATAAAAAGAATTTTAATTTTAAAATATTTCCTTTCAAAATCATTTCTGCTGTTATAAATATGTTTCTAAGTTAACAATATGTTTCCAGTCCAGTTAATTTTGGTGAATATACACAAAATATAGCTTTATGCTTATTCTATATCTACAGAAATGCAAAAAATTCGGCAAAGAGCTGGGGATAATAAACTGTAAATATTAATTTACAAAGTAAAATCCATTAATATTTTTAGAATTCAATGTGACTAATTTTTGTGGCATAATTTTCCATTACAATCAAATCAAGAGGGAAAAAGGACAGTTTTTTTCTCATAAATTTTACATAAATTTTTACATAATGTGATAGTTAAGATTCTATTCTTTACTCATTAAGTATCATACTTTATTTACTACAAATCTCTTAACTATACAAAATACCTAATAATTTTTTCCGATATACAAATTTTGATTTTTTTTCTAATTATGTTTCATTGAAATTTAATTTCGGTAATACACTTAGATTCTTAAAAAAATATGGTTCTTGGTACTTATAGAGTCTGGTTATCAAATGTTATATCACTTCTGCTGTCTGAATTATACAATCCTCGAAAGGGAAATTCCAACACCAAAAAATAATGCACGTAGCTCCTGCAAATTTCAAGAGCGATAGCGATGAGGAAAATATGCAAATGATTAAAAAACAGACAAATAAAATCATTATAAACCAATTTATTCATTATCTAATGTGCCACTTGTAGCAGTTATGAGCCTCAAACCGGCGAGTATTTTATCAATTAGCCCTTTGATGGTTGCCTGGTAACCGTTGCTAAGCCACAACCTGTGCGCAGGTCATTTCATAGTTTCACCAGTAGGCCTCAGTTCATGTCTTCAAAGAGATCCCACAGGTGTTCAATGAGTTCAGATCTGATCTGCCGGCCAGGGAAGATGTTCAATCCAGTCAGGTTGTTAAGAGTTAAAGAGATCGCTGTGCGACTGCGACCTGGTATTGTCTTGAAATATAGTGTTGAGGAGCAACAATAGCAGAGCCACAGGTTTTACAACTTGTGTGACGTATCAGTCCACTATCAAGTGGCCGTCAATATATAGATATGTTTTGTAAACAAACATTAGACAAAACCATGATGCTCGGTGTAGGACGAGTTTGTCGCTCGGCTAAATGGGTTGGTTCCTAGCATTCTTTATCACCAACATACCCATCGAGGACCACCATTCCTCAGATGACTTGAGATTCAGCTGTAAGCAATACTCGATGCCTTTCGATAGTTCAGTACGATGTTATTGACACCGCCAGACGTCTAGATTTATGTTGAGGCGGTCAGTAGGTATCCCTGTTGCTGAGCTCATGCACATAATTGCTTCATGCAATCTGTTGCGTATGGTTTGTGTGGATCAGATCACCTACGCCTGGAGGCAACCTGCTGCGGACATCACTTGCCAGCAAAACAGAGTTTCAGATAGTCAACTGGCGAATCTCCGGTCTGTACGTTCTAACGTGTACCTGTGGGAACCACTTCCTATTCGACGTGCGCCGACATCCTGAATCCATCGTATGCCACAATTTGTATGGTACTCACCCAGTTAATGGGTTCGATAATACGATCATTCTCTGGTCTTTAACTGATAATTATTGAGCTCTCCACCTCTCAGAGACATTTTCTATGCTTCTTCGAAAGTCATGAATGCAACAAAACTTTTTATGAAGAGAGTGTGCTGGTCTTTTAGCAGAATATGAGTATCACGTGATCGGATGAGTGCACAAGTTTAATTATTTGCATATCTCCTCACCACTATTGCTCTGAAGTTTTTCATGATGCTGAGAATTATTTCTTGGTGTTACAATTTGACTTTGGGTTGTATGTGTAAACGTAAGTAACAACTGTTTTTCTACATTTTGCAAATTTGCAATAATTTTGTAAGCTAGTAGTAGATGTCTAAGTAAGAATTAAGGAGTTAAATGTTTAAATATTTAAAAAGAACTTTGCTAGAATATTAACAAATGTTTTATTAGTTTTCTTAAAGTTTTAGAAACAATTAAGTAGCGTGATTTACTTCAAACTTAAATAATGTTGTGGAATAATTCTTCTGATGGCAATCTATACAAATAAAATTGGAAGTGTCTGTTTGTAATTTCAAATTAGCAGCTTTTTACTTAATGCACTAAAAGTATATACGGTACTCATAACAAAAACTAATTTTAAAATTTTGTCTGTCTGTCTGTCTGTTTGTTATTTAATCTCGAAACGGCTGGTGCGATTTAAGATTCTTTCACTAATGAAGCTACATTAACGGGAGTAACATAGGCTATATTTATTCCCGTATTCTTACAGGAACGGAAACTATACAGGTGAACGTGAGTATGAATGCAGATGAACGCCAAATTGAACATAAGCTGAGCTAATGAGTCGTTGTTTTGTTTACTGGCGACCGATGCTCTTCATGAGACCTGCTCATTACGCGCACATGATAATGCACTTCATTACGTGCCATAATTTTTATGATAGTTATCACACTGTTCAGTTAAGTAGGCATCGGCTGTTTCGGATGCACTTTTAAAATAACAAACCAAGGCCATGACAAAAACAATGCAAAGAAACAAAAATTGATAAGTTTGCAATTGGTTTAATCCTTTCTTTTTATTTACATTTTAGTCACATTTAAACAATAGTTATTATAATCCCAAATCATATCTACAAATAAATAAAATTGAAGTCTGTTTGTAATTTCAAATTAGCAGCAATTGTTTGGGGGCAGGGGTTTAGGGGCGATTAAGAAATTCCGACTTTAAGTTGTGGGCAAGCAGTCTTTGAAACTTAGTAGTAGATTCCTCTCATAGGGTAGAGATACGCTACAAAATGGGTTTCGTAATTGCCCTCAAGTGGCGTTGCGGGACTTAAGGGCGTTATAGATGAGTATTTCATTTTAAACTATTAGACACAGTTTTATATTTGATAAGTAGATTTCTTTCATGAGTAGAGATCAGCCATAAGAAGGTTTGTGAAACAGACTTCTAAATGGCGTTGCAGGGATTGGTAGCGTACTAGATAAATATTTTCGTTTTAAACTACTTCACCTCCCTGCTTGAAAAGTGGTAGGAATGTTTCTTTCATGGGTAAATATCCACACTTCTAAAACAGGTTTAGGAAAAATTGATCCCCAAAAGGGTGTTAAGGGTGAATATAAATAATTTATTTTTATTTTAAACTATTAGACGCACAGTTTGAAATTTGACAGCAGATTCCTCTCATAGGATGAGATACACTACAAATGTGTTTTGTGAAAATCGACCTAGGCCGCGTTGCAGGAGTTCAAGGGCATTATTGATTATTTTGCATTTTTAATTTATTGGACCTTTGATCTAAATTTTGCTTAAGCAGATTCCTTTCATGGTGTACAGTCCCCTACAAGAGTGGTTTGAAAACAGACCAAGTGGCGTTAGAGATAATTATCCCATTTTTAAACTATTAAGACGCACAGTCTTGAAATTTGATAAGCAGATTCCTTTCGTAAAGAGTGAGAACCGCTACAAATGAGTTTCACTGAATGAACTTCTTAGCAGTTTAATTTCGGAGATTAAATGGTGTCGTATTTCCATTTTAAATGCAGTCATCCTGCTTGAAAGGGTGGTAGGCATGTTCCTTTCATGAATAGAGTTCGTCTAACAAAGGTAAAACGAAATTGACCCCAAGGAGGGTTGCGAGGGAGTCCAGAGGAGTTATGAAAAATTCATGTTTTAATTGTTAGACCATGCCCAAATTTGTTAAGCATGTTTCTTTGTTGGTGGTCTAAAGTGTTTGTGTCAAGTTCTGGGGGTGCAGGGTTACTGGGACGTATTGACAAAAATTACTTTTCAGGCACAAGGGACTATAATAATGAAATTTAGTTTGCATTTTCTTTTGTTTGAGTTGAAATCCATAAGAGCGGTTATTTTGAAAGTAGCTCTCAACAGGATTGCAAGGGATATTGATAGTAAAACTTATGTTTTTCCTGTTAGATTTAGACTTGAAATTTGGCATGTTCAATTTACAGGAGTAGAGATCCTGAAAATTGGTTTGCAGAATCCATGGTTTTGAGTTACAGAAAACATCATTCTATGCTTCAATTTTAAATTTTAAACACAAATTAGATAGGTTCTGCCTTTTTATCAACAGGCGACAGTTACAGGTATAAGTATATTTTCAATACAATCGAATTCTTATTTGGGACTTAGATATCAATAATTTATACATATATAGCTGTAAAATTTACAAAACATCCTTAGAATTCTATGACGGCAGGTAACAATAGTAGTTAAATAGAACAAATTTAAAACTCCATTAGAGTCCAAGAAATGTATTTTCCCTAATGTAAATTACAATAAATGTTCTAAAATGAAATTTCTCTTAGCAATACCTTCAGAAAATAGTCCTCCACCATAAATGAATCGTTCTTTTAACGTCTCGAAGGAATAACTTTAAGAATGACCAAATCCCAGTCACTCTATAGACCACCGTTCTTCTTTTGTTCATGTCAACAAAAGAAAAGGCTCTTATTCTTGAAAGACATCCAGAAACAAAACGAAAGAATATTTTGTCTAACAATTCTCCATTAAGATGCATCATTCTGACAGGAACTATAACGACCAGATTAGTCGGCTCAAAAAGCGAAGAAATCTGATACAAGACCTAAAGAAATCAGCAACTAATTTGAAGTCTTATTGAGTCAGTAATCCTCTAGTGGAAGAAATAATCTAACTTATTCTACTCATGTTAGAGGAACCACAGAAATTGCTTTACGATTGCGGAAAATAAGTCTACGTTCCAATCTGGTCGCAGTATTATATGTTTCATGCATGAACGCGTAACACGTAGACTGAATGATGCCTCCTACGGATAGAGTTTGAAGTGTTCTTAAGCGAAATCATGTAGGAAATTAATATTGTTAAAGTTAAAAAATGGATATTTAGTTAAGAAAGAAATAGTGAACTTACTTAAAAAATACCAACATAAATCATGAAGATTTTTAGAACCCGTCAAATTTCTCAAAAACTTTCAATTAAAACTTTCCTCACAACAAATAAACATTTTATTTGAAACATTTAAGTAAGAAAAACATGTAAAGAATTTTGAGAGATTTCTCGTGTAAAGTGTTTCTGTCAGAGAAAATGCAGCTTTGAATACATAGTGTAATCATATGTATTTTCCTCAATGTATGATCTTGAGATGTATGATCATAAATTACTCAACATTTCTAAGAAAAACCCATATGAAAGAAAACCATAGAAACACATATGCAAATATGTTTCTGTTATTTTCAAGTCTAGAAGATAATATTTCAGTTTTAATGAAAAATATCGAGGTCTGAAAAGTATGATAACACTTTCAAATATTAATTACAAAAATCGCAGGAAGTTTTATTCTAAACAGAAAATGCCAAAGTTTTTACAATACTGTGCAGAATTCAATGTATGCACTATAAGTGGCCATGGTATATCGAGTTTATACAGGTTTTAACTTCGTTTTCGCATTGTACGATCAACGGTCTAGTGGCCACTGTGACGTTTTCAAGTCACTGGCTACAGAAAAGTCAGCTTATTTTTGTGGATAACAGCATTCCTGTGCTCCTGTGCCTCAATATTGTGGGAACCTTTGATCTGATATCCTTGGCAACCTATGACAGGGAGAAATCCCAACAGCTGAACACACTTGCGAGCAGAGCAGGTGTTTTCGAGGTGTCAGAAGGAAGCCACTCCTATCCCAAGACCATATAGTGAAGAAGTTTCCGTGTTAAATACGAAAGAACAGTTACGTTGCCTCCTCCTCACAAATAACATATTCTGAACTCTAATGAAATACTCTAACTTTAATGTAAATATATACAATTAACAGCTGTGACACTTGAGTAAACCAAATATAATTTCCTCACATACATTATTTTCCCAACATCACACCAATTAATATTTTACTTTTCATTTAATCAGAGTCAAAATTGATGATTGGTAAACAATGTACGCATCTCAGAAAGAAGTCAAAGGTGTGTAGACATCTACGTGTCACGTTATTGGATTTCATCTTTCATCGCCTAGAGACATTTTCTCACTTTCAAACTCCAATGATGTGGTGTTCCATTTACGTCAGTGCTTCTTAAACTTTTCAATATTTGAGACCACTGACCACTTTTGTTCCAAAATTATTTTCTGTGAACAGACTACATTTCCCCTGTGAACAATTTAGCGTTTTTGAATGCTGTGTTGTTCGACTCATTATGGTTTAGAAATGTAAATGGACAGGATACCAAAATGTAAATGGACAGAATGTAAAATGAAATGGACAGAATATAAAATGTAAATGAACAGAGCTATAAATACTAAATTAACAGAATATAATGTAAAATGAACAAATATAAATGTAAATGAACAGAATATAAAATGTAAATGAACAGAATATAAATGTAAATGGACAGAATGTAAAATGTAAATGGACAGAATGTAAAATGTAAATGGACAAGAATGTAAAATGTAAATAAACAGAATGTAAAATGTAAATGGATAGAATGTAAAATGTAAATGAGCAAATTATAAAATGTAAATGAACAGAATATAAAATGTAAATTAACAGAATTTAAAATGTAAATGGCCAGATATAAAATGTAATGAACAGAATACCAAAATGTAAATGGATTAGAATATAAAATGTAAATGAACAGAATATAAAATGTAAATGAACAGAATATAAAATATAAATAAACATAATATAAAAAAAGAAATAGGTATATGTACGTTTGCTATTGGATGAAGCTGAAACTGATTAAGCAAGGGAAGGATCTGATGAAATAATGAATATTAATAAACATTGGATTAATAAATAATGTACAGCTAAAGTAAATTTGAGAAAAGTGATGAACATGAAACTTTTGAGTTGAAAGTAAAATTTTCAAATGCTACCTAAAAAACCACCATTAAGAAATATATGAAGCCACAAGTGTACTACAAGACACACTGCACCGTGTCAAAAAGAAACAAGCAAGAAAAATTTAACCATGGAATTTGTCGATTATCTGAGGTCAATAAAACTACAATAACTTGAACAAAATATGAGATTTAATCCTGCAAATATCATTCCTATAATGTTAGTGAAAACCTGTGTGATTTGTATCCTTTATTAAAGTAACGCACACGTTGGAACATTTAAGCTTAGTTTGATTGGATTTTTCTCAAATTATCAGAGAAAAATTAAAGAGTCCGTAAATGTAGGAAAACATACTTTCTCTTCATTAAGTTATTCTCTGGAAATACAATTTTAATGGTTTATAATAAAAATACCTGTAACAAAGGATTGGGATGACTCAGTCACCCCACGTGATTACTAACGTTAATATCAAATGCGCACCTTCTCTCAGTTTAAATTTGATAAACCCTGCTACAACTTTATTTAACCCTGCTACAACACTAGGCCATGGGTAGCCTAGTGGTTAGAGCACCGGACTTCAGACCGGAAGGCATGAGTTCGATGACCAAAGCCACCAAGTTGTGGCTTAAATCAGTGGGTCCGAAAGTCTTGTGAGAGGTCGCAGCAGAAACCACGCGTGCAGGGGCTGGAGAATATTTCCCTCCCCTCCAGTTCCATGCCAAAATTGTGGAGGTAGAGATAGATGCTGTCGTCATCTATTGTGTAAGAACCGAGTCAATTCGTACTGTCACCTGCAGGGTGCTCAAAGCTAAAAGATAACGACAGGCGTACACCTCACCCCTTTCCACAAATAATTTCGTGGCCCTCGATCCGACACCGTCAGACAGGTGGCATTAGAAGCAACAACAGCAAATTGAGCTTAAGCTGGCTGTGAAGCTATTTAGAAACGAGTATGTTGAAAAATCGGGAAATTCGTGTCATCTTGTTTGCATTTCATAAACGGAAACTTAAATCTTAATTTTATGAACATAAAAGTTTGTAAGGGGAAACTATTTGTTTATTTTTAATTAATTTCTGAAAGTGTTGACATACTTTTTGGACACCCATTATATTATCTATTTATTATAGTAGAAAACTATTTCGAAGATTCCGTCACATTCTGGTATAAACCTGGCATCTGTTAACAATTCCATTTTTACATCAGATTGTGACGTATACAGTGTACAGGAAACATGAATCAAGAGTTTATAAAAGAATATGAGTTCTATGAGTCAAACATCCTTTATTTTAGTTTCTGTATCCCATGGTGAATGTCAATAAGAATGAAACAAAGTTTGAAAATCTGAAATCTGCATCATGTTAAAAAATGCCATCAGCAACAACATGACTTGCAATATCGAACAAAATACAATGCATAAAAATGTTCTTTTTTAGTAATTTAATGCATTTGTTCCATGTACATCACAATTTATTTTTAAAATTTAAAAAGCTCTGTACGAATTCAATCCTTGTATTTTTTCACAAAAAGAATTCTTTCATGCGTATATTTGAAATGCGGATTCTACCTTCGGGAGCATATTCTGATCTGTCTGTGGTTTTAAAAAAATACTACATCAAAAAGAAATTTGATTTGCAGAAATGTAATTTAAGATTTTTCCTTGGTGAGGTTGATACGTAGGTAATGCATTGTTCCTTTGCATTCTAGCTTTGGAAACTATACCTTACTGGTAATTTTGTTTACTAAAAATAAGCTAGTTTTCTGAAAAATCAGTAAAATAAAGTGCAATACTTCTATAATGTGCATTCTGATGTATGGAATACTTGCTTGAATTCTTCATAGCATTTTTTATTACCAACTATTTTAAAGATATTTTTAGAAATTCAGTTTTAGAAGGAAAAAAAAAGCAATCTGAACAATCTGTTTGTGACTCATTTTAACAATAATTTAATAGAATTGAAATTTATTTAGAATTATATATATGAGCAAACTGTATTAAGACTATAAAAAGTGCAAATAATTATTTCTTTAACTTTTTTTTTCAAATTTATCATTAACACATATCAAACTCATATAGATTTAAATTGTATAACATGAGCGGGGGGGGGGCTATCAAGTATAAAACAGGATTAAAGGAATGTTTCCTCCCTAAGAAGCCATCACTTTCATAAAATAAAACTCATGATCTTTGAAAAACACGTAAATTTAATAACCTACATCATTATTTAAATAACATTTAATTGTTTTTAATAATTTGTATTATATTTAAATAATTTTAATTGGTAAAATAAAGGAATTGTAAAAATTTCATGCATTAAATATATTTCTAATTAATAAATTATTCTCGATAACGCATTTATATTAAATATACCTTATGTAAATTAAAGCACTTATATGTTTTTTCCCTTTACAATTGATTTCAATTTTAAGGGGACACAGTAGGATTCAATTGACAAAAATTGGTCAAAAAAATCAAATTTAATTTTCTTAGCTTAAATTATTTTGTATATACCTTTCTATAACCTCACAAAACTTGAAAGCTCTAAACATAAAAAACACAGAATTATGACAGTTTTTGCGTTCATTTTTATTCACATTTCTATGGCAAATCAAAACTGTAAACTTACTTATCTCGGAAAGATAAAATATTTAGTTTGACTTCATTTAAAATGCTAAGGCTTTTTTTTCTATTGAGCCTAACGATTTGAATTTTTTTTACCTATTACTAATAGTACATGTAACAAAAATTGGTATGCATTTTTGAATCAAAGTGATACTTATTTTTTAAAAAATAATTGAACTCAGAATTTGCACATTTTTTTAAGGAATTTTCAATACGCATTCATAAAATATCTATTGTACAAATACCAATCATATTATCGCAAAACCCATACCAACTTTTGTTATGCATAGTTTGAGGTATTTGTAAATCAAATTTCATGCGTGTACGTAAATTTTTGTAAGAGAAGTAGCATTTTAAAATCCCTTCTCAAATTTGAAGATTTTTCCTTAAAAAAATTAAATGCTTAGAAATGAAATTTTGAGCACAAAATCTGTTTTACATAGTATACACACATAGGAGGCAACCAAAAAATGTTTGCCGAAATCGTACCATGTCCCCTTAATATTGTAGAATTAGAAAAAGAGTTCCTTTCACATACCTAAAATCAACATGTACATATTTTTCTTATACATTTGCTAATGTGAATTAAGCATTCTGTACGCATATATAGATCATCGTTTCGCAATATTAAATAAATATATGGTAGGGTTAGAAAGTTCCTGGAATAGGTCAATTTAACAAATTATTAAAAAATATAATAATAATTTAATCTTATTGGCCATTACAGTACTGCTCTCCTGGGTCCACACACTTGTTGTAGCTTTCATATAAAAGATTAAAACTCTCCTGTAATTCATATTTTGCTGGGTCTTTCAGTTGCTTCGTCGCATTTTGGATCACCTCATCTGAATCTACAAAGTGGTGTCTCTTCAATTTCGACAGTTGTTCTCAAGAAGACAGAAATACAGTGCCTCTAAACTGTTGGGCGTGTCCCCTGCGGGGAGGGGGCATAATAACCCTTTGAGTGGGCGCGAGCATATTGAAAAGTCAATATTTACAATGGGCAAAGAAATGTGGTCCTAGTAACCAATTTTAGAGATTCTATATTATTTTTGCTGCTTTATTCTGTATTGTTTCTTGTTTAACCAGTGTTTTGTTTCTTCTAGTGAGTCTATATTCCCTTCACAAATATGCAAATAGCTTAGTTAAATTTCCTTTTTAAAATTTATATATAATGCTTTTCTTAAAAGAATTCGAGAAAAGAGACAGGAAAGAGTAAGGGAGAAAAATAAAAGTGTAGGCTTTGAGTGAGCAGAACAAAAATTATAATTACGCTTGCATTAGTTATGGCATTGATTTAATTTGGGATAAAAGTCCAGATGAAAAATTATTATATATTAGTTAAGATGTAATTTGCATTCACATTCCTTTCTTTTGTGTTGATTTATTAAAATGTTTCTCTCGTGGGAATTGTGAATCATATTAAATTTCTCAAGATATAGCTTGCAGTTAATTTTTAAAAGTAAAACCAAGTGACATTTTAATTTGCTTTTAACATCTCGTGATGTATATATCCCAGTTCATGGCTAAAATTTTTTCAATCATATTGTAAGAGATTCTTTTAGAATCCTTATAATTCTAAAAAGAAAAAATTCTTTTAATGGGTTGCTTGAATTGAGAACTTCTTCTGCAAATAAACCTTGACTCATGTAAATGAAAGTTTCTATTTAATGTTAAGGGAACCAGGACATCATATACTTTCAAAGAATCGATTTTTCAATTTTAGTTCTAAAAATAGTGCATATTTTTCTGAACCTAAAAATATAGAATACTTATATGTTTGTTGATAAAAAAGCCTTAAAATATGAAAAATAAAAATGTAAACAAATGACCAAGCCCCTTTAGACCCTTAGTTTTTCCACTTTTTCTCAAAAGCATATTTTTTTTGCATTTAGGTACGTTTTTTTAAAAAAAATTTGCACTATAAGATTCCAGATTTTTTATACTTCTATACAAGATGCCTATGCATATAGTGAACCTAATGTTTTTTCTATTAAGATAGTGCCTAATTTTTTAAAAATTAGTTTTATGCATAAAAAAAAGTAGAAAAATAGAAATTTTCCAAATTTTAAAGTTTCATAATTTCTTTAAAGAAACTATGCTAAATATTCACTGAAAAAATAGATTTACTGTCTTTTGAGTATTGTTTTATATATGTGTAAAAAATATTTTGCATAAAAAAAGATACTTTTTTAAAAAATTGTACCTAAACATAAGTATGTACTATGAGTTCTCAAAAATTATGTATTACTTAAATTAAGCAGGAAAAAAACTTTTGAACTAAAAAGTTATATTTTTGTAGTTCTACAGAATAATTAAATTATCTTTATTAAGAACGTAAAATATCTAAGCTCTATTGGAAATTTTAAAAGATATGTCTCATAAACAAAGGGTCTTAATTTTGGCATTTTACACTTTCGAGCATGTCCTGGTTCCTTTAAGTGAATTAAATTCAAAGATGAAGATAGCAGTAAGATATGTTGGTTTTAGTTTGAGTTATATCTATGAGAATAATTGTTGTCTGATCTGTCAACGTATTTAGGCATAGCACTTGAAACCTTGTTATCAATCCCACAGAGAAGATAAACGGTGCGTCTGCATTTCTTCATATATATTCATGATATATAAATAATTATAATAATAATAATTATATATATTTAGGGATAACTCACTCCCATTATCTACTTGTAACTTTATATTTGGAAATTATTGGAATAAAGATTGATGAGTTTTAAATATGACTGGAGATTGCAATATCATTCCAAAAGTTCAAAACCAGTATTCGGTATTTTTTAGATTTTAATACCGGGATACTAGTTTTAATAGCAGTAGTAGAAATTTTAGAAAAAAAAAAAGAATACACAGGTGTTATTTGTTTTACATTTTCCAGTTTTATTAGAGAGAGAAATATCGCAAAAAGCAAGTTGTGACTTATAAATTATAAAAGTATCTAAAGAATCACAAAAAAGTAAAAGGAGCATTTTATTTATTTAAATCACAAAAAAGTGTAAATGTCACTATTCAGTCCGTGTTACTATTACAAACTTTTGAAATGTGATCTTAAAAAATTTAATGCATCAATTGCACTGTTATAAAGCCTGGAAAGTAATTTTGAGCAATAATTTCATCCTATAATTATCGGTTTTTTTCAAAATAATCTAAAATCCCTGATGGCTTGGGCTTAGAAACTGTGCTTAGATTTGTATCTTCATCGCAGTTGGATTATTTCCTCTTAAAAACGAAACATGATACAAATTTTAAAGTGTATGAAACCTGCTTGTTCTTCCTCCATTCACTTTAATAAAAATTGAACATTTTTTACATTGTGCCACCACACTCACACTCTGAAGTATTATCAACTGATTTTTTATATCCTTTAAAGTTATTCTTATTCATTATTATGGGTTATTATTTATGAGTATATATAAATAAAGAATATGAAAAAAAATTAACCCTAAAGTATGATATGCAAATACAGTGTGAATAACAAGCTCACCAATTAAAAAAAAATATGGAAATAGTACGCACTTTCTTCACAACTACAACCTTGTTTTCACAGATATGAATACCAGACTACGAATCCAACGCGGGTGCAGTATCTCTCTGATTTGTAATAGGATAGTTTTGAACCGCTTCCTTGGATGATTTACATAATTTATCAATTCTCTTGATTGTATGATGCAACTTTATATTCACAGTTTAAATGATTTCGCCCGTTGGAGAGACATAAAAACAAAAACGTATACTATTTTGCTATGTTGGCAATAACTGAACTTATAGTGGAGACAATCTTAAAAAAATTACTAGTAAATACCGAAAAAACAGTATTCAAACTTTTGAATACTGGTATTACAAAATTGTACAAATGGCTCAAAATACTGGTATTCGGTATCCCGGTATTGAAATCCCTAGATATGACTCTTCATTTAATTGCCTCTCATACTAACGCAAACAGAAATTAGCTAAAATACTTTCAGTCGGTTTAACGATCATGGACACTAATTAGATCGGTTAATTGATTTCATTTTTCCACTGCCTTCAATGGTAATACATTAGAATCTTCCGCAGATAATCTTTTAGCTGTATGTTTTGCCTGTTTATATGGTCCCCACTTAAAGTGACAGCTAAACGTATGGAACTGAAAATAGGTTTTTAAAAAATTTATTAATAATTAAATTATAATTTTTCAAAGAGATATAAACCTACTTTTTTTTCCAAAATCAAGTAATTTTTAAGCCCTTATTGATAATTTTGTGAACTGCAACTTACAGAGTCTTAAGAATTATTTATTGCATGAAAATATTCAATAACTCGTTTCACAATAACCAGAGGGTGTCTCGTCTATAAGCATGGTAAAATGCATTAAGCGTATCTGAAACTGGGGGCACAAGCATATTAAAAAATTGAAAAAATATATTTAAAAGAATCTTTAATTTACAGAAAGTAAGCAAACAAAATACATTTTGCATAATAAAAAAAACATACACTGATATAATACACTTATAAATGTATCAGTACTGCACAATGTACTTTATAATTAATTTAACAGTACCACTTTAAGAACAAGTTTAACAATTACCAGTGACCCCATGGGCTTCTCATATATAAATTTATGAACACAACTTAACACTTATCTGGATTATTTGCACAGTTTATAAATAACTCCTTAACTGCCGATTAAAAGTTACGTTATTCGCTCTCCAGTGCCTCCATTTTCCCCGTAAGCTCTCGTATATGATGTACTGGGAAGGGGGGGGGGATGAATATAAAATCATCTGGAATAAGTAAATCATTCACTACCACTAACAAGGTTCACTTATTGCATTTCAAGCCTTCGGAATAATATTATGGATAGCAGTGCACAGAAAAAATCGTGCTTCGGAAAGACGTATATATACGTCCAGGCCATGTAACGGAACGGTAGAGCGAGACATATATATATATGCCGTTGACACTTAAGAGGTTTAATTCGTATTGTAGCTTTTCAAAGTATAGTATTATTGAATTCAATGCATTGTTATTGGGCAGGAGATGAAAATTATGATTGAATATTGGGTAACAAATATTGAATGTTTGAGAAGCACTGGCGTATTGACAATATTTTTTTCAATTCATTTGTGACATACTATATGAAGTATAAATTTTATAGTTAGTAAAATATTTGTTCACTTCACTACTGTTCTCTTACAATTCCCTTACGATTTAAATAATAAAAATATCTATGTTAATGTGGAGTAAAATTTTGAGTTCTTAAACATATTTTCGTCCGCATTTGATTAAAATCAGGATTTATACGCTTAGGAATTCTTATAATATATATTTATTACTTCGAGAGAATATCTGAAATATTTTCGAAGTACGTTAAACCCAAATTCGGGAAAGTGTTTCTCAATAAATATAACTATTATTTAAATTTGAGTAGCTGAAATATTATTTGAGTCTGTAAGTGCAGTATTGTTGGAAACTTATTTTATAAATTTCTTCGACACTTTGAAACGACATTAGTTTATATGACAAGATTTTACGGGATAAATATGTAAAGCAATTTATTACTCACATTTTCTGGGTAATTTTCGAAAGTACTGAATTTAATCTTGCTTGTGGTAGACATCAATCTTTTAGTTGATCAGAAATTTAATTCATTATTTTCCTTGGCATATTAATTCGAACAATTTTATTCGTATCCTATGATCAGCGTGGTTAATCAGTCCCAATTTTTGGTATAGAAACCGTTTGGTTTTCATACATCTAAAGGATACATTCTTGACAAATGTTTTATCTGCATTTTAAACGTTTTAAATCACGCACTTTAACCGACTCGGTCGAAGATATTCTTTAAATAAAAAATATTTTATTTCTTAAGGTATACAACTACCCTAAAATTGTGAATTGTGCCAAAAATTGACAAATTTTTTTAATGATTTTATTTAATAGACCATCTTATTAGTTTTATAGAAATACCAAGTTTATTATTTTCCGTTCAAGGAACAAAAACTACAAGTGTTTTAGTAAAATCAGATGCCATCACTTTAATCAAGATGCCATCACTTTAAAACGCGTTTTACTTGAAATGTGCTTTTTTTGAAAAGGCTCATACGGGGACAGTGATTGCTAAAAATGTTTTGAAAATAATTAACTGAAATTTTTTGTGTATGTTCTGTATAATAGTAGAAGTGTTTTAACCATCATATTTATGAATCCCTGTTTTATTACAAAACTTACAGTCACTTATGTTAAGATAATCTTTGTTATCTCAAGCAATTTCATATAATAACCAAGATAAAGTGCTCTAGTTTTAGTAAAAATTAAAATCTCTTATTTTGATGCTAATTTCAAAACTGAATAACATAAGAACACATCAAAACTTAAAAACTGAAAATTTGTTCATAAACGTTTCGTACAGAATGAACCGCGTTTTTGTTATTTTTTGTAAATTTTTACTAATTTTTTTCCATTTAATAATAATTTATTTTTATCGTCTGAATTTTAGCACATTTTTCTTAAAATGTACTAAAGAAATCTAAAAACCACAAAAAATCCCCATATCTCTATTTTTTAAAAAAAATAAAAGGTTTTTGCAGGTAGTCCGATACATTAAATTGCATTGGTTTTTCATTTATATTTAATTTAAAAGCAAACAACGCTTTTAGATTTTTTATATATACAATACTTAGTTAAGACTTTGTAAATTCTTTGAGTTAATCGAGTACAAAATCCTATAACTCTGATATCCAATCAAGAAGCCTTTTTTCGCCACGTTTTTTTAAATTGACGATGGTGTTGATTTTCAGCTAGGAATAATATCAGAAACACAAAAACACTTCTTGTGAGTCTTTTGCACAAAACGGAAGTTTATCTAAACCATTACAGCCATTTTCTATTAAAATAATTATCCAATTTCGACAAGGAATTCTGCTTCTTGTGTCGGCTGACACATTCGTAAGTAAATTTTCAACTGGAAGCTGTTAAAATCACGTGATTACTGGTAAAGATATTATTTTTCTGAAATACGTGATTAATGTAAGATTGCATCATACTGTTTTAAAAACACTAACCTTTCAGTTTCTTGGGAAATAAAAAGCTGTGGTTATTTACCTTTAGGTGGTAAGCTAAAAATTAACTATTACTCGAGTGAGAATTCAAATGAAAACAAATACACAACACACACCAGGGCCTTATGTTTCAGAGCTCGTTATCTTTTATAATTTATCTAAAGAAAGAGACGGAAAAAATAGAAAGTAAAATGTATATTATGTCCGTATTTGTTCTAAATCATTGAAGGTCTTTTTGAGCGTTAAAGACAATTCTATGTATATGTAGTAATGAAAACTATACATTCTATTAATTTTTTACCTGTCGGTTCCTGCTTGTCTCTGAACCCCCTTGTCTACCTGTAAACCGGCTAGGTGTGTGGGAGAAACTGAATGATCCACAGGCATGATTTCAATCTAATTAATTTATTGCTACCAAATATCAATCATATATAATAACAATGTAATTAAGGTAGGGGATTAAATAGTAGAGCGCGGAGATGAGATTCTATAACACGGGGATACTACTATAGACAATCAACTGAATCTAAGACAGCTTAAATACGCTCAAATATAACTACGTCACACACTAATAAGCTAACTTCTAATTAATCAAGCTCACGATACCTGTACTATTTATGCATCGGATCCTACACTGGAAACTTGCAGGTGAACTTTATCGGCTTTGATCAATGTCGTCGGATTCCCTTTCTGTAATCTATTTCCTGGACAACTCCAAGACCCCTTACTAATTCCACTATCTTTCAATCTTCAACTAACAAACTACTCGCAGACTCTATGATAGCTCCTACTTGCCAACTCCAACGTGCCAGCTCACAAACTCGCGAAAACAGAATTTATATAATATACTTCATTTACATAATCACGCTTTCTTGGCCGGCTAAAGTTGATTGAAGTAATATTTTCCCCCGGAATAATCCCCAAGGTGTTAGTATAGTCGCGGATAGAACCGTCACAAATTTAATATAAATGACAAATATAACATTTAATGTAAGATGTTGCGCTTCAAAAATTAACAACTGTGTAAGAGATTTCAATTTCTGCTCAATTATTCATTTAAATTATTAATTAAAAAGGTAAATCTCGCAATACTTCTAAAAAAAATTTCATCGAATGTAAAATGGTTGATCTTGATTAGCATCCATCTAACTCAGTGTTACTCAAACTTTAAAATGTTTGCGACCAAATTTTTAATCATATAATTTCCTCGCTCTCCTTCCCCCTCTATACAATATAACAATATATTTAATTCAATAATAATATAATTGACGCTAAAACTACAATACGATTTTAATTTTAAATAGTACAAATTTTGCATATAATTTTATTACATGCCGATGGCAATTATTAAATTTGTTCTTAGCTTGCATTGTTAAATTAATTATCAGATACATAGGCCGTACTGATACATTTATAAATGTATTATACCAGTTTAAATGTGTATTTTATTTTTTGTTATGTCGGGATGTATTTTGATTTGTTTCCTTTCAATAAATTAATTTTTTAAGATATTTTGTTTTTGACATTACGATATGCTCGTACCCTCCCCCTCCATGTAGGGCTACTACGCCCCCACCCTGTCCTAGGGAGGAGAGCCCCACAGTTAGAGAAGCGCTGATCTGATTTGTTTCCCGTATATATCGTTACACGCGCACAAAATTCATTGAAAGTTTAAAGCATTTGAACAAAGCACCTTAATTTTTGTGTGGATATAAGTGACATATGTAGGAAATAAGTATACATAAGGATGAATTATTAGATTCTTTTTCACAAGAACGAATAAGTAGTGAACGCGATGTGTTCATTACTTATTAGTAAATATATTGCTTAGACATTTAGTTTCAGGCTCAATTATTTAAAAAAAAATTTTGTGATTTTAAAATTAATAAATATTTTCGAATCACGACAAAAGAGTATCTATTACACATTAGGAATGAAAAAAATCTTAAAGTAATAAAATGGGAATGAGAGAGAGAATCCTTACTAAATATTCTTTTTAAAAAAGTTTCTTGGATTTTAAAGTACCACAAACTTTTATAAATGCTTCATTTATTTCGAATATAAGTGTTCATCAAGCCAAAACATTTTGCTACCGCGGTTTCTTGGCGCCAGTGTTATCGGCAACATTTTATCATGTATACTGAGGTCGATAATGGACGCAATGACACGTCCACTGTGTAAGCTTCTTCTCCTAGTCATTCAGATCGTGTTCGATGACACATTCGCGTAAATGACTTTTTCGTATTATTTTTTACTATTTTATCCTTCATATTTTGGTCCCATGTAGAATTTATAACTGACTTTTTTAGTCTATATTCCAATTCTCATCATTTCCAAATTAAACTATTTATTGCGTACAGAACGTTTATTAGAGATTTTCTTCGGATTCCTGTTTTATCTTTGCATTCTTGTTGCATTTTGCCTTTCAGTATAGTGAAGAGATAATGGTTAAGAATTAAACTTCTTTTTTCTTTTTCATTATCATTTCTCTGTTTCATGGGAATACATTTCAAGATTTGTTATCTAGAGACATTATTCAAATAACAATCATAAATGAGATATTTGTCATTAATATAAATAGCATTTCTTAATATAAATGTGTGTATCATAATTTAAAGGGAATCAAAAAGAAATTACTGGGAAAATATTTTTATCTTGTTGCAGTCGTTGAAGGATTGATTAGGAGACTTATTGGTATTTTAATTGTACATTTATTTATTTGAAACATCAAAGCCGCGACACAAAAAGCACAACACAAACACGCCTGAATACAAGACAAAAGTGTTGCTTTTTCGTTCCGGAGATCTCAGCTTGTATATCTTCTTCACCCAGCTTTTGCGATCATATGAGTTCCCTTATGACTTCTGTGATTGGTCATAAAACGCGAATGTCCTGTTTTGAAAAGTGCAGCAGTTTTTCTGGAACTCTCTTACGGTTGATATTCCTGAAGGAGGAGGCAAATGCCCCCCCCCCTCCACACACACATACAAATCTACAATATCATAAGTTCTAAAATCTCAAAAATATTGAAATCAATAATTAAAATTCATAATTACAATTCTGCATAAGAAAAATGAAACACAAAGTCTCTGTCATATTTTTGACTCAAATGTTGCTTCCTAAATCGTCCTGATAATAGACTGGGGAAAACTTTTAGGTACTCACGTATTTTCGCAACAATCGCAAACACTATTAATAACTCGCCAAGTTGGCAATCCCGATATCCTATGTGTCGTACGTGCTGAATTGGTAACCAGGTGCTCCGTATCATATAATGTTGCCAATAGGTTGCTATAATACATAAGTACCAACTTTTAGAAGCTTCTAGAAAAAAAAGTGTCTTTCTCGGCAAGTAATCATCCTAGAACCATCTATAGAGACTTAATTTTGTCATTGTGTTCCCAATGTTACTCCTATTCATTTAATGTTACTAAAAAGTAATTTCCATTGATCTATGAACGTTCCTTCTGGTCATGATATCTTTTCCGCAAACAAGAGAACAAAATCCAAACTTAGCGTAACATTATTAAGTTTACTTATGCATTCTTGAAACTTAAAATAGCAGTAGTTTTCTATTTATCATTACTTAATGAACCTGGATAAAAATGAAGTTTTTGCTATAATATTTATGTCGATTGAAATTAATTCTAATACTCGAATTCCTTTATAATATTTTTGTGTAAATATAAGTATCAGTTTCTGACAATATGGCAGACATTCACCGAAGAGTATATGAAAAATATCTAGAACACTCTATAGTTTTGGAAAGGTTGATGCTTCAGATATAGCATAATTACACGAAGTTATTGTTAAGAAAACCATTTGAAAGAAAGAATTCTATAAACAATCGTCAAATTCAGAAATTCGTCAATATAAAGCTGTTATCTCTGAAACAGTATCTAACATTTTAACGATAAAAATTGTTACCATATTTCTATAAATTTTACGTCAAACAATATTGAAAATATGTTACAATTACATTTAAGTTTCTTAGTAAGAAAAAAAATAGTACTGCAATACATTTATTTTTACCTAATCAAATTATTTTTAACATATCCAGGACAGTAACAACATCTAAAAATATTCTGAAAAAAAAAACTTTTTTCTTTTTTGAAGTAAAAAAAAGTATCACAGCCACTGTTCAGTAATTTGTATTTTACTTGCAAAATTGTAGGAAAAAAATAAAGCAAGAATATAAAAGATAATTTGGCTGGGAATCTTGAGTTAAAAGGGATTCCAAATATTTTTTTTTTTATAAAAAAGGACATTTAACGAATATTTTGTACTAGAGCCTTCTCGTACTTGAAATGTCTTAAAACACAAATGTTGACATTCAGCTCTTAGCAACAGAAAGAAAAAAAATGGCGTGAGGAAAAATACCATGTGTAGCAAAGAGGCACATTGAAAATAAAATTTAAGATTCCCTGGAATACCTTTAGATAGGATATTAAGATCATTCAATGCAAATTCTCGAAGCAAAAATGTTTGTGGAAAAAAAAAACCCAATTAAACACTTTTCTAGATCATCTTCCTGGCCGCGATAGCTTACAACTATCTTGGTCACGAACTCATCGTTGGTGTTGTTGAGTTTAAACTTTTTATAAAGTTTTGAATATTACGGAATGTGGTAATTATTGAATACTTTTAATGTAGTTAAGGTTTCGTTATACAGTTATGAATGTGGGGGATGCAATGGGATCCAGTCTCATTTAATTCTTTATTAGAAATTTGCTAACATATTAATGTTTTCATGTTTATTTCATTTGCAATTCGGTGGCCGTGGTTGTCTAGTAGTTATGTTTAGGAACTCGTGGCTGCAGTGTTATGAGTTTGAGCTTTAGTACCACTAAATACCTGCCTTGTAGAGGCACATTGATGCACTTTAGATCTGTCGAGACTCGAAAATCTCCCGTTGCGTGAAGTGGAAGTTAGCAGAGTGAGCTGCCACTCACGTGTCATCCTCGTCGTTTAACCAACATTCAAAATTAAGAAGTCTGTTGCAAACAGCCATCGTGTTGTTCATGATTGATAATATTGTAAAAAAATTGTTCTTGTGAATGAGTGTTTATTAAACACTCATTCATTAGAACATCTTTTCACAATATTATTTTACATAAAACATAAATTTGAAGGGGGGGGATTAATAATTTTCCATAAAAACAATTAATAAAGCCTTCTTAAGGAATGTTTTTATACGTTCAGTGTATTTGATAATGACCGTGGTGACTCAGCAGCTTTTCTGTTCCAAGAAGAAAAAAAAAGTAAAACATTGACACTAAAAATCCGGCATTACTCCAGGAATTACTCGATCGAGCAACTTTCACAAAATCAATGTGAAGTTAAAAAAAATAAATAAAAGTCATTCACACACAGAAGAATGAAGGATTTCGAGGAAGGATATTTCCTGGAAAAGGAAATGAGTTAAGTTGTAAAGGATTAAGTCACAAATCTTTCTAGAAAGCGGAAAAAGTTTTAAAATAAATTGCACTGAACAATGGACTTTTCTGTATCATAATCTTTTATAAGGAGTTTCGCAGCCTTTGCGTTATTGAGTTATTGTCAGAGGTAGTTATTTGAAAGATAATAGTTCAGAAGATTCTATTTTTTTATTTAGCCCTAAGGAATTTTATTCGAAGATCCTTTTGTAATGAACATTTCTATTTGTGAAGTGTTTGGTCACAATGCGCCATAATAAATGCTGAATTGGAAAAAGGAAGCTTTATCACTGTATCTGGAAATCCTACTGTGTAAAAGGATCGAAATCCAACTTTAGTTATTTCACCTTTTGAGATGTTAATTTAGTTTTTCAGTAAGATAATTCTAAAAGCTTACTTTAAGCGAATCATATGTTCTAGTTATTACTAGTTAAACGAAATATGAAATGTACTAACATTGTTTGACACATTTACAAAGTAATATAAAATATAAAAGACCGAACATTTTAATTAAATTTTATTTAAATTATAATTTAAAACTTGTACTAAAACAGGTTTTTTGTGATTTCTTCTTCGACTATGGCCACAATGTACAATATTATATTTACAGTCGCTCCAAACCAAACTCGGACACTATAGAAAAAAATCTTGTTTTGCAAAAATACTTTGACTAAAGGGAATTAAAAAAAAGTAAAGATGGTTTTCTAATAGTGAATTTATTGTTCTATTAAAAACAAACCAAATAACGCTAATTTATAAATTATAATGACAAATCTCTCTAGAGATAAAAATGAAACTGCGGAAGAAAGAGAGCGCAAGCCAAACTCGGACATCTGACAAAGCGCCAAATAATTGCAATCTTGAGTGAAAATTGTAGACAACTTCATGAAAAACATTGTAGTTGTTCAGCGGAATTCTCGATTTGATGTTTTCTCATTTATTGCAGAAAAAACTTAATTTATTGAAAATGTCAAGACAAAGGGGCCAAACGAGCATAGAGTTAATGAAATTGATTATTAAGCACACTGAAGATGGAAAGTCTGTGCGAGCAATATCGGAGATTGTCAAAAGAAGTCATTCCACGGTTCATGACATCATAAAACGCTACAAAACCAATAATCAGGTGGAAAATAAGCTTAAAAAGGCCCATAACAAGATTTTCACCGAAGCAGGTGAGCGATATTTAGTGGGAAAAGTGAAAGTAAATCCCTTCCTTAGCGCTCCAAAGCTAGCTATTATTGCTGAAAATGAATTAGGGAAAAAAGTTAGTCCATCATCAATTAGAAATATGCTCCATAAGAAAACTCTCACTGGAAGAAAAGCCGGACAAAAGCCTTTCATAAGTAATTGAAATCAAAAAGTAAGACATGAATTCGCAAAGGAGCATGAAAACAAGGATTTTTCTTACTGGAAACAAGTATTATTCACTAACGAGAGCAAATTCAATATATTTGGATCAGATGGCAAGCCATATGTTTGGAGAAAATCGAATGAGGAATTGCGTAGACAAAACTCTTGAAACCAACTGTGAAGCATGGTGGTGGATCAGTAATGGTCTGGGGATCATTTTCAGCTTCTGGCCCAGGAACTTTGCATTTCATTGAAGGGAGAATGGATCAGAATGTATACCTTGACATTTTTAAAAAAATGCGCTACTATGTGTGCAAAAACTTTCGCTTGGTAATAATTGGAGATTTTATCAGGATAATGATCCCAAGCATAAAGTTTACAGATTGCGTTCCTGGCTCCTATATAATTGTCCTCCACGTAATGGAAACACCATCCCAAAGCCCAGACATAAATCCCATCGAGAATTTGTGGGATCATCTTAACAAAAAGTCCGGGAACACGCTGTTTCAATTAAAACTGAGTTGAAAAGAGTATTATTGCATGAATGGGGCAATATTCAGCCTAATTTTTGTGAAAACTTGGTGCAATCTATGCCTAAACGCATTAAAATGGTTATAAAAGTGAAGGATTACATACAAAATATTAATTCATTTGAAATATTAACTAGTTTTAAAAATCTTCTTAGCCGTACGAGTTTGGATTGTGCGTTAATTTTTGTTCTATTTTTTACCATAATTTCTGGTTACAATGTAATAATTTATATGTTTTGTTATCTGTTTTTAATACTGCAATAAATATATTATTGAAAATGCATTTAATTATTTTGCTAATTATTTTAATTAAATTTTTTTTTACTTAATTGGTAGATTTTCTTTGATGTCCGAGTTTGGCTTGGAGCGAATGTATATATTCTTCATTTTATTAAATCTCTCCAATTTTATTAATTAAAACATTTTTACCTTTATTAAAAACCCTATTCTGTGCAATCATATTTTTATTTTATGTGTTTAGTTCTGTATTTATTACGTAAAAGATAGTTTTAAAGTTGCGTTAAAACATTTTTTGCTTCTGTTAAAAATATGCACAAATAAAGTGCCGTATATTTCGGTATATGTTTAAAATTTTTGAAATTTTTTAAAGTTACAGTAAGGGTGTCGACTTATAAACAGTGTGATTTAAAAAAAATGTTTTTTTAAACATTCTTCTGTTTGAGATTTGAACAAGAAATTTCAAATTTTAAACTTTCTTAGTGTCAGTATAAGAGTTTCTGTATGTTTTTTAAAATCTACTTTACGTTATTGGAATGCCTTAAAGGAATATGCTAATCATGAAGTGAGTTTTTTTCAGAGCACGAAACGTAAGTCGGCGATCACTTGCCATGTATTCGAATTCCTGTTCCCAACTCTTTTCTAAAGAAAAAAATGATGCAAAAAGTAAGACTCGGATATATAGTGCTCAAAACAACAAATGAATGGAAAAAATACGTTTGCTTCCGTTAAGATTACTAGAAAAAAGGCTGGCGTTTTAATTTTTAGCAATTTGATTGGAAAGTATCTCATTCATTTTATTAGCTCGGAAACATATTTGAAAACTACACGATTTTTTTCCAAGCAAGCTTATATAATATTTTCAAATTCTGCACTGATTTTTAGCTTATATGCAGATAGGCTTATATTTAGAAATATAAGGTAGTTAAGTAACAAAAAAAATAATGCGTTTTCTATTTTACATGAATGAAAAGAATTATTCTAAATTTGAATAAAGTGGTTTTTTTTTATTTAAAAATCCATACAAATTTCAGAAGAAACTATCTTTTATACACTGACGGAGAAAAGACCTTTACACAGAGAAAGACCTTTGTTAGATAAAATTTGGTAGGCGTGTTTATACATCTGAAATATGACATCGATTCAAATTTCGCTTCTTAAGTGTGGCGCTAGTAGCACCGATCAGAACTTAAGTTTAGATGCATGCTGTAAAACTTGTGAGCTTCATTTCTCTGTGAAATTTGACATACTGAGTTGATGTTAGCCAAGAATGTCATTAAGAAGACGAAGAAGCCTTTATCAACATCTCATCGAGGTTGAACGAGGTCGTGTAATAGGGCTACGAGGAGGTGGATATTCTTACCACAATATTACAGAAAGACTTGGTTAGAATGTATCCACTGTGCATGGTACAGTTGTTGGATCAGTTATGTTGGAAGCAGTGGTCAAGTGATGGTACGACCTCAAGAAGACAGAGTTCTGGGCGGCTACGTGGTACTACTGAGAGGGAAGACCTCCACGTTCGGCGGCCGGCTGTGGCGCATTGTACTGCGTCTGCGGAAAATTCAAGCGGCAGTTGGTACCACAGGGATACAATGAACTGTTAGAAATTGGTTACTTGAAGAACAGCCCCGAGACAGGTATCCTGTAGCGTGCATTCTGTAACTTCCAGCCATTGTCATTTGAGACGCAAGTGGTGTCAAGCCAGAGCTCATTGGAGGATGGAGTGGAGATCTGTTGTGTTTTCTAATGAAAGCAGGTTCTGCCTTTGTGCCAGTGATGGCCGTGTGTTGGTCCGAAGGAGGCCAGGGGAACGCCTGTAACCAAACTTTCTGCGGCCTGGACACACTGGACCTACACTTGGAGTCACTATCTGAGGAACAATTCCCTATGACAGCAGGAGCACTCTCGTGCTTATCCCAAACACACTGACTGTAAATTTGTAACTGAGTAGCAGTCTGGCAATTCAACCTATAGTACTGCCATTCATGAGCATCATTCATCATTCTTCCAACAGGATGATTTTCACCCTCACACCACTGATGCAATGCAACATGCTATAAAGAATGTTCGCATGTTACATTGGCCTGTGAAATCACCAGATGTGTCACCAATTGAGCATATATGGGATATAATTGGAAGACAAATCCAGCATCATTCCCAGCCAACAATGAAAGTCCCAATATTGACACAATAAGTACACCAAGCATGGAAATCCATATCACCTAGTGCTAGTCGTATCTGTATGATACAATGCAGGCTTGCATTCAGAACTCTGGAGGTTATGCAGGCTATTAATCTAACAGAATTTCACATTTTAAATGCATTTTCTAAAGCTTAAATTAATCTATGGTCTTGAAAATTTTAGCCATTAAACACAATAACTAAACAATTGCATTGTCCAAATTTCATTATTCTACAACAATTTTTCTTGTGGTCGGGATTTTTTCCCGTCTGTGTATATTTCACTACTTTTTAAATATACTATAAAATTTTAATATATTTGAAATAAAATTAAAAAAACAATTTTTTAAAATGATTTCCAGGAAGAATAATGCTTACAACTATTAATAAATTGAATACTTGGCATTTTATTTCAGTCATCTTGATGATACTTTACTAAATTTCACTCCTCTTTTCTTGTTTTGTGTCACTCTTAATGTAAAAAATGGGGCTCATTTCCGTAACACTGTTACGAAAACTTAGCTTTCTGTGATTTAAGGTACCTGTGAGAAAATAGATACAACAATAAAATAGTTCCTAAATGAGTTATCTTTTGTTTATGACTTTTTTTAGTGTTTTACTTCCTTTCTATCTTTACTCCAAAAAAGTAGTAAGGAGAAACCATCTAAATCTATAAAAAATTTAAGATAACAGTTGTGAGACGATAAACACGTTCTGGGTTAACTTACATGAAATCACATTCCTTTAAAAGTCCACAGCTTTTGTACTTAAAATAGTATTAATGAATTGGCTTTAGCTAACACACATTAAGATAACATCTTATAACGAAAAGTGTTTTTTTTTATACTGTGAGCCATTTCATCAAAAATAATGCATTTAACTTTTAATCCTTCCTCCAAAAATTCTGCTAAATTAAAAAACTTATCAAACCCAGTGATGCACGAGGGCTGTTGGCAACGGACTTCGTTATTTTGAACCATGGTTAAGTGAAGAGGACACACGTGCGTTGGCACCATCCTTTCCTAACTTCTACACCACTCCAATCGAAGGACATTTGAGCCGCAGCATATTTTACGGTCATCGGCCCCATGTGCACAGCGGCTCTTCAGCTGAGCTCGAGATCATGACACACCAGCAACCGTATTTCCACGACCTTGATCACTAGGCTACAGCGTCCTCCATCAATTCGAATATTTATTACTAGAATACAACATCCTTTAGGTGGACAAAATTTATATTTTGCAAGACAGTCTTCTCAAACTTTCAATATTCGCAATCCAATATTCAATTATAATTTTCTTCGCGCCCCCTCCATACAATAACAATGTATTAAATTCAATAATACTATACTTTGACGAGCTAAAGCTACAATACAACCTCTCAAGGGCCTCATGTATATAAAGGTCTCGCTCAGCCAAAGCAATAATTTTCTGGATGCATATATACGTCTTTCCTAAGTATGACCTTTTCTGTGCACTGCTATCTATAAAGTTATTCCAATAGGTTCGGAATGCAATAAAGTGACCTTGACACCGTTTGTGAAGGATTTACTTATTTCCGAGGATTTGCTTATTTTTATTCCTCCCCCCTCGCAAATAAACATCACATTGATTGGAAAACGATGGCATTGAGAAATTAATAGTACAACTTTTAAGGCTTTTTAGCAGTTTAAGGATCAATTATAAACCGTACAAATTATCAAGATAAGTATTAATACAAACCCATGGGGTCAAAGGTAATTATCAAACTTGTTCTTAATTTAGTATTGTTAAATTAATTATAGAACACCTTGTACAGAACTCCTGCATTTATAAGTGTATTATATCAATGTAAATGTGTATTTATTTTTTATGTCAGAATGTATTTTGATTGTTTACTTTCAGTAAATTAATAATTTCTTTAAATAATCTTTTTCCCCCGACTTTTCAATATTTTCGCGCTCCTCTCGTAGAGTTATCACGCCCCACAGTTTGAGAAACGCTGCTGTAAGATATAAACATTAAATAGATAAGGGAAAGTAAAAAGTTTCTTATTTATTTGTTCGAGTAAAATAAATAATTAGAAAACATACGTTCCTTAGACGATATTATACATATATAAAAATCACGCTTTAATACTTTTAATTCTTAATAAATTTTTTAAAAAAATAATATTGTGCAATTTTAAATTTTGTGTTGTTTGGTGTTCGTTCTTAATGTTTGTGCGTCATGCTGGCTCCTGAAATTTTAAAACGAAATCAACCGAGTTGTATTTTACTTTAAATATATGTTAAAAAGTGTTTGCACATTTACAAAAGAATTATCACTTACAGAAAGATAATGAATTTCTTTTTACAAAGGACATTCTTTTATTTAAGAATATTTCAAGAAATTTTGAAAATTCGTCTTTTAATATTAGTCAAAAAATTGTACATTTGTTCTTATTGAAAACAGTATTAATATAGAAATATTTCAGTTTCGTCATTTCTTGAGCAGTTTTTATCAATTCCCGCCAATTGTCATTCACAGTTTTCCACATCAATTTTTTATGCAATTTTCGTAAAATAATTAAATCTAATTTCTTAAAACATTGGATTTGTATATAATTTAAGCTTTCAAGATGTACTACAATTTTTGTTTGGCATGATTTTAAATAATATTTCTTCTTAGTGTCAGTGTTTTTTATAATTTATAAAATCTATTTGATCAAAAAGGTATAAAGTCGATTGGCCCCAATCTAGTCTCTGCACTCAGTTTTAGATTAGATATTTTATTTTTCGAACAGAAGTTCATAGAAGAAATCAAAATTTCCAACAAATATAATTTTTTTCGACATTCGACTTAGAAGAAAGAACAATATTGCGCCCGAATCATTTCCAGTTGAACCAAGATTCAAAACTTCCGTATTGAATCAAAGGAACCAAATTTTTGCTCCCTCAGGAAGAGAAATCTTAAATGACATTTTCTTTAAAATCTGATTTCTTTGAGGAAAAATTCTGAAGAAACCACAATCAGATAAAGATACGCTTCAGAAGCCCGAAACCGTATTTCAGCTCATACATTTAGACTGTCTCTATGAAACTACATGACGACCGATTAAGTTGAAGATTCCAATAAATTTATACCGATATTTGAGAAGATACTAAGTATAATAAAAAAAAACTTTAGGAATAAAATGATTGGAGGGACAAAATATTTCAATCTATTAATGTTTATGTGCCTGGCTATAAGTATTTCTGTGATGGGGTTTTAAAAATATTTTGATAGATGATTTAAAATTAAATTGGTTACTGTATTGTTTTCAACGTTGGAATGGTTCTTAGGTGTATTGGTAAAAATAATATTCGATAATAAACTTGTGACGGATCTATACGCGTCTATTATCAACCCCTTGGGGACTCCTCTGGGGAACATTTTTACCAACCAGCTTTCACCAAAGGCAAGAAAACATGTTATGCATATTAAGCTTATTATATAAATTCTGTATTCGCGAGTATTGCGGGTTAGTTGGTGAGTGGAGGAGGTGAATTTATTGAGTGCAAATCTAAGTTTATAAAAGTATCAACTGAAGAATTCCAAGAGAGGATCACTCGGATGTGATCGAATCCAGTTAAAGATTTCCGTTCTAGGCCAAACAGTAGGACTTCGTCTTTACAAGAGTAAAGTTACCGTGAGCCTTATTTAATTAGAAGTTAAAGAATAACTTATTAGAGCGCGGCGGAGTTTAAACTGAGCTTGTATAGGTTATCGTGGAATCAGTTGAAGGTTCGTAATATTATCACCAGGCTAACGGGTCTCACCTTCGCGCTCTGAATTCTGATCAACATTCTTAATTGGATTATTATTGTGCTTGCTTGATATTTTGTGACAATAAAATAATTAGAGTGAATCCACATGTCGACTGATTATTCAGTTCTTCCCACACATGTAGCAGGGTCCGAGAGTAGACAAGAGGGATTAGAGGGAAGCAGGAACAGACACACATTACAAACTTATATTGGTAAATATAATATTCAATTTTATAATGCATTAAAATACGATATTTGTTTTTGGAAAATTGTATTTTACTTCGTAATTACTGTTTTTAGAAGTACGGTAAATTCTATGATACAAAGATGAATTTTATATTGTTTGTAAAACTTTTAAATGTATTGCATATATAAGAGGAAAATCTAATGAAAAATCAAAAAATATATCAAAGATCTTAAGTGGGAAAAAAGAAATATTAAATATTTTTGTAGTTTGGCATTTGGTTGTGGTGCCGGTGAAATGTCGGATTTATAAGTGAATAAATAAAAAAAAACTGAGTATAGTTTTTTAAAAGTTGTTTATTTAATAAAATTCTGCTCTTCTTCAAAACACCTTTCCTGATGAGATTTTAACGCATAGATATCTGTCTCAAGAGGAAATTGTGATTTTTAAAATCAATAAGCTCTGATATGGAATTTTTCAGACTGTGTTAGTTTTCATACTGTTTTGCCCGTGAAAACTGTTCTATATTTTAAAAGAAAATAAAGCCAGTTGGCGAAAGACCCAATTAATACGCGGGACTCTGCAAATTTTATATTTTAATTCATTTAATTTCGCAGTTCTTTTGTACGGTTTATGCGGCCGAGTATTGTCATGGAGAAATATTGGATCAGGCATATTAACAAGTAACGGATGCATAATTTTAAATTTTTCATGCATTTTATAAATGTGCTTTCTGGCAGTATAATTACAGATGGATTTGTTTCCACCAATGCGTACAGAGCATCATTTTTCAAAAATATTTTGGATCTTCCACGCTGTTCATTTATGTGGGGAAAAATCACCAGAACACATTTTTTTAAAATCAACCCTGCCTTTCTGGGTCATTAACAATATTCTATCCAAATATATGGTTTATATTGCGTGCAGCTTTTTGCAGAATTATCACGAAGTTCATACTCACATAATATTTTTCGACAATAGAATAAAGATTTATTAGTGCAGGGCACAGATCCAAATGTTCAGCGGTCACACTAAGTACAGTCCGGTGAGTCAGCGATACTAATTCTGTAGAGATGATATATCAGGCATATATATCCTGTCAAAAGTTCTAGATGAGCTACAGAAGTCTTTAGAAGAGCCTCAGAAACCCAGGTTCGTTTAAAAATTGCCCAGTTTTTGTCCTTCGACATCTCCGCAGCTTCCATTTTAAAATTATACTCAAAGGCCATATTATTAGTAAAACCCTTATGGAATTAAAGGTTGGAATTTTCGTGGGTCTTTGGATCACAAAGCTCCTTTCTTATCTAGAAAGTCAACGTAATCATTCCCAGCAATGTCCTAATGAACCGGTATCCATTGAAAAGAAGTTTTATGAGGAAAATCTTTTAAGAAAAATGTGCATTTGAAAAGTCGTTGTGAATTACAGAGGAGCAGGTGCACTAATGGCATAGGTTCTATTGTAGTAGGTGGGATTTTTAAAATAAATAAAAGATACTCTCTCATATGAAACATTACACGGTCAGAGTTCATATCTTTACGAATTTATAAAAAAAAATAAAATGAAACATTTTTGAAATTTTTGTTTTGTTTTGTTTAAATGTGATTCTGGCAAATGAACAACACTACTGTAAACTAGATTATACAAGAAACTAAAACCTAATGAAAACCGGAAGATAACGTCCATATGTAAAAAAAACCCCTTTTTTCCCTTTTTTTTGCTTTAATCGTATCTTTACATTTTGTTTCTTCCTAAAAAAAGCTCTTTGAATTAGTATTTGAGAAATTATGCAATAATTATGTCAATTTTACTGATTTTTCATTCTTACACACGAAACATTTTCATGCCAGTCTTAAAAATTGATAAAGGAGAAATATTGAATCTTCCTTAAGTGTTCTTAAATTCAATCAATATATTTCATTCCTTATTTTAAGACCTGCAACTTTATCCTTTCATTTAGTATAAATATTGGCTTATAAATTTGTTATAACATTGTTCTAAAACTTCATTCAATATAATAGTGTATTTACATCTTTCACGCTTTAAAAATTTTACGCACAACTTGGTCAATTTTCTTTTGAGAGATTCTCGAAAATATTTTTGAATATTTGAACCAAAGCTTCCCAGTTGATGAAAAACCGACGTGAGAGGTGTTGAATATTCCGTTCGAATTTCGGCTCAAAGGGATTTGATTAAGATCCGGAATGATTGAGTGTTTGGATATGTCTCTCAACTATGATTAGGTGGAGGGAAATTCCTTTTTATCTAAGATCCCGAAGTAATTTCAGGGTCTTTCTTGAGACACATGGCTGGTCAGAGGCATAGTCCTATGTCGGTGATCGATTTCCCTTCTGTTCATGAAGGAATTCTTCCCGAAATTGCAAGAAGTTTATAAAATTCTTTCAGTGGAAGTTGCTGTTTACTAAAAAACATTGACATTTTCGAAAGTGGGTTATTCGTACCAAGAATTTATTATTTTAATTGTTCAAATGTGCATTGAAAACAAAACATTTATCAAAAAAATTGATTTAATATTTTGTTTTGAGAAAGTCAGAATAAATTAATCAATTATTTTAAAATTTATTGGAATAAAAAATATCTTTTTTTTAACAAAGCAGTTTTCGGGTGTTAAGGAGGAATGGTACGATTTACGCAAACATTTTTAATTTAAGGATTTTCAAAAATTTTTTTGTTTTCCTCTTATGTGTGTATACTATGTAAAACAGCTTTTGTGCTCAAAATTTCATAAAAAGCTAGCCATTTAGTTTTTAAGGAAAAAACTTAAAATTTGTGATGTGATTTTAAAATGCTACTCCTACAAAAATTTGCGTACCTTAAACTAGGTACAACAAAAGTCGGTATGGGTTTTGCCATAACATGATTGGTATTCGTACAATATTTCTTTTTATAAATTGTTATTGCAAATTCCTTAAAAATGTACAAATTATGAGTTCAATTATTTTAAAAAAAATAAGCATTGATTTGATTCAAAAATGCATACCAACATTTGTTAAATGTACTATTAGCAACAGGTAAAAAAATCAAAGCATTAGACACAACAGAAAAAAGCCTTAGCATTTTAAATGGAGACAAACTATAGTTATTTTATTTTTCTGAGATAAGAAAGTTTAATGTTCTGATTTGTTATAGGGATAAGAATAAAAACGAGCGTAAAATTTATCATAATTTTGTGTTTTTTTAAGTTTAGAGCTTTTAAATTTTGTGAGGTTATAGAAAAGTATATAAATAATAATGTAGGCTAAAAAAATTAGATTTGATTTTTTTGAAATATTTTTGTGAATTGAATAGTATTCTGTCTCCTTAAGTTGTTATTGACTCTTAAAACATACATAGACAGAATAGCATCCATTTTATATCAGTTTGGTGTAATATTGGTTCCCCCTTAACGATAACTATATACAAACTTTCACATCTTTAGCAACTTGTAGTACTTTAAATCTAAAACTATGCGAAGAATTCAAAAATCAGCTTATATGGAAAAAAAATAGTTTTCTGTTGTACAATCTATACTTGCATACAATGACAATTCAGAGTTTTATTTTTTTAAATTTAATTTCAACTGCAAAGCTCTTAAAGTACTATACAGGGAAAAAAATTCATGACTCCCATAAATAAATCATAAATATCAATAATGCGTCGTTATGTGTAATAAAAATGTATTGTACATGTTTCTTATTAATTTTCATTATTTATAGCCTATTTTACATTATATTACGGATTTTTTGACTCTTACAAAGTTTTTCCTTCGCGTGGCCTTCTATTTTCTACAAAAAAGGGTAAATAAAGTGAGAACTTGTGTAAGTATAATGGTACTTAGTGGTACAGTGTAAAATAATTTAAATGTTTTCTAAATAGCGGAATCCATCAACACATGTCTAGTTAGTGCTGATTTTGATTACAGTAAATATAGAAGTTCGCGATGTTATAATTCCTTATTCTTTAATTTCATGGGACAGATACACTTATATCCAGGATATTTTTTATATCATTTCCAATGATTCAGTTCATCTTTTAGACATTTTGGTTTATTTTTTTAGACAACAAAGAAGACATGAATACAGGATAAAGTGCATTACATATATATAGCTCTGACTCTTCAAACTCAACAAAATATCTCTCAGATGACTAGCAGTGCCATCTATTCATTTAAAATTTAATTTACAACACGTCATATTGTTCGTATAGATTTGAATATCAAAAAAATAATGGAGTATATTTGATAGGACTTAAATTTTTAATATATAAATATATTTTATCATTTTTTTACAAAACTCAATGTATTTGAATTCTATATATTATGAATGTCCGATCGCAAATCGAACTAGGTTTCAGAATTCAACTGCGGGTGCATCCACCAAATGCAGGGTTACTTTGATCAAATAAGACTAGACATCTTTCCAAGAAAATTATACGCTTATTCTACTGAGGACGGCACATTACGATACATAAGGTTTAGCGTTTGGCTTCCGCCGCGAGCAAAACCAGATCTGAATATATTCGTCAGCTCGGAGACTGACATAACAACGCCGCCCAGCGGCAGTTCTCTCTCTTTCCCACTTCACTATACAACATCCTCCCCTAACAGGGTTGTCAGATCATGCGATTTTTCGGGAATTTTGCTACTTTTGAAAACTCTTCGCTACTTTTTTTTATCCTATTGCTACTTCGCAAAATTTACGCTATTTCACTTGATTGTCCCTCTACTTTTTGCTACTTTCAACCACACAAAAATGCTGGAACAAGTTCGAAAAAATGAGTTATTTGGGGGAAAATCAGCAAAAAAAAAAAATTTTTTTTAAAAAATTGGTGACTAGTCGTTAATGAAAACATGGGGGATCTCCGAAACGACACGGAACGCTGTAAGAAGTTGATTTTGAATACGTCTTTTTGAATAAGCTGACCCCAAGTAAAAGTAAAATAATTTCTCCAGAATTTACAAAGGAAGTCTTTTAAACATGTTATAATTTTCTCAAAACTTCACATGGGCAACTTTTAAACCGAATCCCTTCAAATTATGTAGCTTTAAAAAAGAAATAATTTCCCCCCTGATATTTTTTAAAATTCAAATCGTCCCATTTTTTATGATCTGCCTTTAGAATTAGCAGACCAATCTAAATTGGTTGTTCTGGAGAATCAGTGGAGACAAATTTTTACCATACAGCTGAAAGATTTTTTTCATTCAGAATTTAAGCTTTTAAAAAATGGAGCAATATTTTGGTGTCACATTTTTAAGATAAAAGACACAGTTGGAAATCCATTTTGAAGAGATTTAGTTACATTTGCTTTAAAGATTTATAGCTTACTCATAAGAAATGCCTCTGCGGAAAGGGTATTTTCGAGAGGGAAATCAACAAAGACAAAACTAAGGAATCGAATGTGGCTTGAAGTATTGAATTCATTTTTCAGAATCAAAACGACTTTGGAAGAACGAGGGATTTGTTGCGTTGATTTTGTTTCATCGCCATAAATGCTTCAATACAATTCAGAAATTTGTGAAAAAGATACAGATATTGATATAGATAAAAATATATTGAGCCGGATGAACTTGAATGTATTTTAATTAAAGCATTGTAACGTATTTTTTAAAACAGTTTTACAGAATTTCCAATAAGAAATATGTATTTATTCATTTCAAGTTAAAACCGAATCGCTACTTTTTGCTACTCCCTCCTCGAGCTACTTTGCTGCTTAAGTTTCTGGTAACTCTGTCTCCTCCTTGAGATTCGGTTAGAGTCTTAAGCTCACATAACAAACTCTATTAAACAGATCCAATCTTTTTGGTTTCTTCACACATCTCCAGGATGAAGTATTTATTTCTAGTATTACCCATAGGTTGTGATAGAGTTTCAGATACAGAGGGAATTGGTTCCTCTAGACCCCTTTGAAGAGTTTCATTTGAGCGTATCTCTATAGAGTAGATACGCTGTATTGGTCGCAAACTCTTCCGTGTTGGATTTTACGGGAACCAGGACATCATATACTTTCAAAAAATCGATTTTTCAATTTTAGTTCTAAAAAATAGTGCATACTTTTCTGAACCTAAAAATGTATAATACTTATATGTTTGTTGATAAAATAGCCCTAAAATATGAAAATAAAAATGTAAATAAGTGACCACGTCCCTTTTGACCCTTAGTTTTTTCACTTTTTCTCAAAAGCATATTTTTTTGCATTTAGGTACATTTAAAAAAAAAAAACTATTGCACTATAAAATTCCAGATTTTTTAAACTTCTATACAAGATGCTTATTCATATAGTGAACCTAATTTTTTCTATTAAAATAGTGCCTAAATTTTTAAAAATGGTTTTATGCATAAAAACAGCTGAAAAATAGAAATTTTCTAAATTTCAAAGTTTCATAATTTTTTTTAAAAGAATTTTTTACTAAATTTTCACTAAAAAAATAGGTTCGCTGTCTTGCGTATTGTTTTATGTATGTGTAAAAAAATATTTTGCATAAAAAAAGATACTTTTTAATAAAATGGTATCTAAACATAAGTATGCATTATGACTTCTCAAAAATTATGTATTACTTAAATTAAGTAGGAAAAAAAAACTTTTGAACTAAAAAGTTATTTTTGTAGTTCTACAGAATAATTAAATTATCTTTATTAAGATCATAAAATATCTAAGCTCTATTGAAAATTTTAAAAGATATGTCTCATAAACAAAGGGTCTTAATTTTAGCATGTTACACTTCCGAGCATGTCCTGGTTCCCTTAAGACTAACAGTACGAATTTTCTCAGTTCGCCCTGGAGGTAATTCAATAGTTTTGGCTAATGCCCAAAACAACATTTTTTATCATCTCCAACTAAGACTATTTCTCTAATCTGAGGGTCACACAATTTCTTTTCATTATGTTTTTGTATAAATTGACTTAGGGGTATTCATTCCTAAAAAGCGTTGGTGTAGAGCTTTTATCAGTTTACTCCGATATTTTATTCTTTTGTTAAGGCTGTCCGAATTAAATTCTTCAATATCCTCAATGTTTGAGTTTTTTCCCCAATAAGAAACATGCTGGGGCAAGAAGGATCAATTCTTCAGGATTTTCTGACACATATGTTAATGATCTACAGTTTATAATGGATTCACAATTACAAAGCACAGTATACAATTCAACATAATTTAACACTGATCTACCCAAAGTAGGCTTTAAAGAATTCTTTTACCGTGCGGACCAGCCTTTCCCCTCAGCCTCCCCAACAAGTCGTAGTGGGTGGGATAAATATCCATAATATTTCAGGAGCTCTAGTTTCTTCCAGTATTTTACTCCGATTTTGATAGATCATTGAAGGCACCTCAAAAGTAAATTCCGTTATCGCAATAGATTGTTCGTGGCGGATCACGCCTAACAATAAAGCATCTAAGGGCCAAAAGAAAAGCGTCAGAAGTTAGGAAATTAACAAGTTCAAGATGAATAGCATGGTATACCGCGCAAGTAAACAGAATTATCCATACTCTTATTTCATCTTTCAAAAATAAAGGCCCCGCCAAATCTATTCCCACAATTTCAAATGGCGCATAATCTGTTACTCAATCTGGTGGTAAAGGCGCTGGTTCGCTTGACATAGATTTAACTTTAAAGCGTTTACAGATAATACAATTATACAGAACATTTTTTTCAGCTTTCCTAGCTCTAGTTATCCAATATATTTCTCTTAACAAGCATTGCATCATTTGAATTACCGCGTGGCAATTTTTCCTATGTACATCTCTAATTAATAGCTTAGAAAATTCATTTTTTTCTGGTAACAGTATTGGGTACAAAAACGATCTTTCATCATCTCGATTAAGTATTTCGTTTTCACATGTAAAACACCTTCGTCATCTATGTAAGTCTCAATATAATTTGAAGACTTAGCATCAGAAAGTTAATATCTCTGAACTAAACGAATTAATTTCTTTTTAGAATTTTCAATTTCTGAAAAATCAGATTCCTTCCATTTTTCATTCAACAAAGTACAGTTATTCACAAACTTCAAAATCCATGCAAAAACTCTAATTATTTTACCACAATCAGATATAGCATATGAATGCCAAGGTGCGTCTTTTTAGATATCATTATTTACCACTTATAATTTTTTCCTTTCCAATTATGCTTTCTCTGATTCAAAATGAGTTTCTCCAAGAGGCCAATATTCAGGGCTTTCTGGCAACCACAAAGGTCCTCCCCACCACCTAGAGAGAAGCATTTGCCAAGCAGAACAACCACGCGATAATAAGTCTGCAATGTTAAGATTTCCGGCTACATGCCTTCATAAATGACTTCTAGTAAGTTGACGAATTTTTTTAACCTTATTATCTACAAAAACGAACCAACTCCCTTTTTCCTTTATCCACCAAAGAGCTGTAGTAAAATCGGACCAAAATGTAATTCGTAAGTTTGGTAAATTAAGCGCATTGATAATAGAATTCGCAAGTCTAGAACCTATGCAACAATCCGTGATCTCTAAACGAGGTATACTCAAAGTATTTAGAGGGGTTACTCGGGCCTTGGCTCGAACGAGAATTACTTTTACCTTAGATTTAAACATTGATATCACAAAGACGCACGCTGAATAAGCCTCCTTAGAAGCGTCAATAAAAACATGTAATTCAGAAGAGGAATTAATTATCATACATCTTGACAAAGTAACCTCTTTCAATACGCACAAATCGTTAAATCATTTTAAAAATACATTTACATCATTAGGAGACAATGCACTATCCCAAGCAATTTTCATTTCCCACAAATGCTGTATTAATAGTTTCGAAAGCAATGCAGTTGGAGTTAATAAGCCAATAGGATCAAAAATTATCTGCACAATTGCTAAAATTAATCTGTTTTTGTGATTTTTCTATCAAAAGTCAAGGCATCCATATCGGTGCAGCACTTAAAGGTATCGGTATCTAAATTACAAATTACTCCCAAAACGGAAGTATTGCCTAAGCTTCTATCCACATTTTTGCCAGCGACATTGCTTTCAAAACCACGCAGGTTGAAACATCCATTCAACATGATTAATTTCGCATGTTCAATGAAATGTTCCTGTTCGTCAGTATTAAACACACCAGGTACACAATTGTCCACATAGAATGAACATTTCAATTTCTGAGCAACCATGTTGAGGTTGACAATTTTCTAAAAGATGCATAATGGATCCATTCAGCAGAAAAGGGCTAGAAGAAATCCCAAACACAATTTCGCAGGGCCTATACACGATCTGCCCTTCACTACATGGGGAAAAAATCTAAGGAAATCTCTGTATTTCGGGGCTACAGACAGCATTAAGAAAGCCTTCTCTATATCCGTACTAATACCGATTGGATACATTCTAAATCGATCGAGAATATCAGGTATTAGCATTATCAAATTAGTTCCCTTGAATAAACATTCACTTAAAGAAGGTTTCCCTCTTTCGGAGGCAGAAGCGAAAAAACAGGACGAATTTTGGTAGCTTGGCTATCTAATTTAATAACTGGTCTTGAGCAAATCAATGGCATTCTTTATTCAATTCTGAATCTGGTACGCGTTCAATAATGTTCAATATTTTCCAATCCTGAAATACCTTTTGATAATCCATAAAATTTTCCTACATCCAAATTTGTTTATCTTTCGTCCATGTCGTTTCCAAATCAATTCTTCATCACTTGGTAACTTCAACGAGTCATACTTCCAAGGGACTTCTACTTCAAATCTTCCGTCAGGAAGAATTTTCATTTTGTTATTAAAATCATTGAAGCCAAGTTCAGCTTTCTATTTTTCAATTTCAGTAGGACTGGATATTCCTAAACCCTCAAGTTACGAAAGTTTTCTCCAACTGGTATGTTCATAGAATTCATCGATAATGTTAAAATATTATCTTTCCACATGAACCCTTTACAAATACTGTCCAACCCAGTTGGATTTCTACGGCAGTTAAGCCGGATTCTTAATTCTCCAGTATTCCCAGTTAATAATTTTGCTACGATATCTACACCGATTAAAATATTGATTTCCGTTTCCCCTCGAAAAGAATCAGGGAAATTTATTTTCTTTTTAATTCATTCAAGACCCGTTTATCTTCAATATTGATAATAAATCCGCAAATCAGTTTTTCAGTAAGAACGTAGAATGTTCAATGGGGCACATGATCTCATAAGAGATCTTAATCCCCTATCTTCAAAGTTGGTTATTGACTTTACTGATTAATTTGCCATGATAGATTTGAGATATTAATTTATGAGATGAAAATAATTGAAAATAAGATTGAAAATTAAAAATAGGATTGCAACCTTGAAATTAAATTACATTGCTGGAACCTTTGGTCTGCTTGCATTGTTTTGTATGTGAAGCGTGAGAAATTTAAAAAAAAATAATTAAAATAATCTAGGTCAGCCGAAAGCAGCCTCTGAAAAACAGATTTGAGATCAGCCGACTTAATCTTGGTAGTGCGGCATTTAGCTCGGCGACTGGGAGAACCCGGCACCTCGTTTAGCCGGCCGGCCAACTGAGGGTTACTAACTAAAATTAGAATTGTCGAGCCTCAGCGCGAAGCGCTTTTACTCAGTATGAGAAGAAAAGTGAAACCATGAGAAGGAATAAAAATCAACAACCTCGCGTAGGTGGGGGGGAATGACGGAAGGCATCCGAGCGACACACCTAAAAGTGGTGCTGGCGTGCAAATGGAGGAAGAAGTCAGGAAGGTCAACGATCGCCATACAAAAGAAATAGCCGGCCGGCCAACTGAGGGTGGCCGAAGAACAGCGGATTAAAATGCGTCTTTGGGTGACAGACGCTCGTCCAATCAGGGAGTAGCTATTCGTTGGGGGGGGGGGGTCATGCGGGTTAGAAGTCGAGAAAAGTTAGGAGTGATTTCAGTTTGGGATGTGAGGAAAGCCTCATTCCCTATTAGTCGGGAAGCTCTCCTCCTATTGGAAGGATGAGTTGCTCAGAAAGAAAAGGTGTTAGTGAGGGAGCAAAATATGAACATTTATGGGAAGCTAGATTAATCTAGCCGAAAAAGGAGAATGAAATTGATAATTTTAAGAGAATATTTCGTGGCCGATCAAAAGAGGCACCAGGGAAATAGATTTCAATTTTTCTTTAAGTTCTATTGTCAATCAGAGGGATGTTAGTGAAGAATTTAATGGAGATGCGTTTCATGAAGTCCCGAATGGTTGTGCGATTTAATGCGAACCGAAGGTCCTTATTTCTCATGAACCATCGAGCGTTAGTATAATTAGTCCAATTTTCAGAAAGAGCTTTAAAGCTACAAGTATACGTCTTATTTAAATTACTAACCTCTACCGGAAATGTATCATGTTTTTGGTTTTGTTCCACTCCCCCTCCCTCCGAACAGCGCATGAGTCACTCTTTCGCTTCTAAGCGAAAATGCTTTTAGACGAGTTATTACATTCTCGCTAACGTGAGTACTTTAATCCGGGCTGTGATTGATAGTGGATCTCAATTTTTCCTGACCTTGACACCGAATAAGAACGCAAAGCGTTTACAAAAATACAGTTTCGCTTTTGCTCGAGTTAGAGAGTAAACTTTCAGATTTCTGAATCAATTTCGTTTTATTTTCTTTTTCGGAACACATTATTTCAAAGTGAAGATTATTACAATGAGAACAATTTAATTGATTTTTAATATTACAGAATTTACTTAAATGGCCAGTTTTGAGACAAAAGCATGCCCCCTTTTTTAACAGTAAGTTGTGCATTTTTCACTAGGATGCGACTTATTACAAGAAGTACAGTTTAAAGTTCTCTTACCTGGGTTGTCCACATTTACTAAAGCTACCCTGTCATAGTCTTTAACTTTTTTACTTGTGTTGCATGATTATTCTTATTTCATGGATTGTGGTGGTGGTGGGTGAATACGGTCCGTGCAGCCAGAAGAACCATCTCCTCTCACCTCTTGCCGAAGAAAGCTCATCAACTGTTCTAAAGAACGGGATCCCTTGGATTCTGTTAAGTTATGAATCCTGTTTCTTTCCCAGGCGACCAACACTTCTTCAGGTAGACAGCTCTCCACTTAGGGCGTCAGAAAATTTCTGTATTTATCTTGAGTTTTACACAAGCTCTCCAAGGATCTCAATTTACTTTCTAGTTAATCATACAGCGAGGGTAAATCTGTATTTGCTCTTCCGGTAGCAGCATTTTACAGGTCTCTAACGTATATTTGGTCTAATAAATCTTCTCGTTCAAATCTTTCTTCAAGTTGATCAATCGCCTTGGGGTAATTTTCAGCTGTAGCAGGAAAACTAAGCACTAATATTTCTGCTTTAGATCTTGGCTCCATTGACTGCAACAAATACCGCATTTTGTAATCATCAATTAATTTATCTTCGTGTATCTTTTGGAATTGGCTGCAAAAGGTCAAATACCCTTTCATCTCTGTATTGAACTTTTTTAGTTCGATTTTTGGGAATTTAAATTTTCTTGATTCTTTATCGTTCAAAGTAATACAGTCCTGCAACTTCAATTCTATTTTAGTAGAAAGTTTCGAGAACTATCTCGGTAGATTTTAGCGTCTTCCAAATATTCAGCAAATAATCTTTCACCATCATCAGACTGCAAAAATGTTTCTGAAATCTCGTTCTGACAAGTGTCTATTCTGGTGAATTTATCATTGAATTGAATTTTCAAAACCAAAAGTGTCTGTAAATTACAGGGTTCATTCGATAGTTCAGATTCGATTTTTTTTTCTCAAACAAATAGAAAAAGCCTTCCTCAGCCCTTTTCGTTGTGCTTTTGTTGCATTCAAATCCATTTTTGAAATCAAAAGTTCAGAGTTCAAATAAAATATTTAAATCTAAAGTACTTGAATCCCGCCAAGGGTTCCACTATGTTCGATAGCAAATCGAACTAGATTCTAGAATTCAATTGTGGGTGCATCTACCAGATGCTGGGTTACTTTGATCAAATAAGAGACTAGACGTCTTTCAAGAAAATTATACGTTTATTCTACTGAGGACGGCATATTACAATACAATAAAGATTAAATCTTCGGCTAACCAAGACAGCACAACCAGTTCTGAATATATTCGTCAGCTCGCAGAGTGACGTAACAAACAACGCCACCTAGCGGCAGTTTTATTTCGCTTCACTTTACAACAATGAGAATATTCATGATTATAATTATTAGAGAAATTTAGAATAAGCCTAATGGACAAGTACAAAGTTTCATGAAAGGCAGCTTTTTGAGAAATGAGAAGTATATTCTATCTTTAATAAAAGGAGAAATTTAACATTTAAAGTGTTGTATTGGTATTTAATTTCAAATGCATTATGTTATATTTTACGACTCCTCTGTGATTCGGATGTTAGTAAATTTTTTTTGTTTACCAACAGCATTTTCATTAAATAAAAAAATAATAATTTTTTTTTAATATTCTATTTTTTTAGATTATTATATGTATTGGCTTAGATAAGTTTGTGCTTTAATTAATAAATTACTGAGAAACTACCATCAACTATTACACACACACACACACACACAACACCACACACACACACCACACCACACACACACACACACACACACACACACACACACACACACACACACGTGTGTGTGTGTGTATTATTATTATAAATTTAACATTACAAGAAAATGATTATATATTTTCCAATCCAAGTAACATGACATTTTAGTTATTTATTTTCCCTTTGTACTCTTTTGTGAAGCAATATTTCATTTTACTTCAGGACGTTTTGGTTTTATTTTAGTACAGAGCTAATTCTAAAATATTAATATAATTCTAAAATAACAATATAAGAATTTACTTACAAGCAGAAGGACATTGCAAACGCTTGTATAAATTATCCAAAGGGTTGTCCAGCTTTAAATTCTGTACATTATAATTGCTTAATAAATATAGAACGCAAAACCTTTAAATATATGCTAAAAATCTAAATTGTTTTATGAGGCTACTTTTAAATAAAGAATTTTTTTTATGCAAAAGAAATAGTTAAGAGCGTATGATTTTAACATTAATTGCACCCATGGGATTCGTGTTGATAATTAAACAAAATGTAGAGTAAAACAAATATTTAACACATCTATATATATCTAAAACTAACATGAAATGAATATTAAATTTTATAATAAAGAATTAAGAGGTGATTTAAACGAAACTTTTAAAATTATTAAGGCCAAGATTGTTCAGAAGCATAATTGGAAATCTAGTTTTCAGAATAACAAATTAATTGCCACTGAAATAGTGTGATTTATCGTTATTCTCAGTAAAACATGATGTTTACAAGATTCAAATAACGTTATCCATTAATTAGAAGACTGTCAGATAGAATTCTAGTCATTAAGTAGTTATCTGTGTATTTCATTACCAGCAACTCATTTCCTAATCCTTTCCATTATTATTTTCGGATCATGCATAGATTCCAACCTAAAAATAATTCAAATCATTTTATTAATAGATGCACGAGAAATTTGCATGTGTACTGTATGTTCACATCTCTTATTATTATCATTTTAGGAAAGTATTTGATATTTTAAAGTTAACAGGAATGATTTGTTATGCAATAAAAAACAAACAAAAAATACTAGAAGATGAAGAAATATGATATTAATTCCTAAATTGAAATTTCTTAAATCATGCTTAAATTTTTTATATTAAGTTGAGAAAAAAAGAAATTAAGACATAAGGGTAAATAGGATCTCTCTATATACTTTATTGCATCTTATATGACCCTTTATTACAGGCAACCTTAAAGTGGTAGTAGATCATGTTCGAACCTCAAGCTCATTCTTCAGTTTTGGCGGAGTTGAGGAAGTTCTGTAGTTAAAGTAGAGGAAATTCTGTTTCTTTCAAAAATTTGTTCTGTGTGTGCAGTAAGTATTTCAAATAATTTTTCCAAAATAATTATGCTGAAATTAGTTGTAGATTGATCCCCTTTGAAGATGGCTAATTTTTAACAACAAACTGCCTGCTTAAGCTAGAAATTTGGCATGATACTTAACTCTTTTTTGGTCAAAGATTAATACTTCCGTGTGTCGACAGAGAAACAAAATATTGTGTTATTTACCAATCAAACAGTAGGGCTCTTTGTGGTAAAAAAGAAAACTAGATTCACCCTTATCTGGAGTGAGTGAATATTAACGTCACACTGTTCACCTACACGAGGGTTTTTGGTGACGTACTTCGTAATTTTGAACCATGGTCAAATAACGAGAATGACACCTGAGCTGGCACCCCCTCGCCTAACTACCACACCACATCAACGGGAGGACGTTTGAGCTCTCGACAGATTTAATGTGCATCGTTTCCCTATATGGCGGGTCTTCTGTGGTCCTGAGGTCGAACTCATGACACGCCTGCCATGATCCGATACCTTGACCACTTGGCTACCGCTGCCAAACCCTCATCTGAAAGCAAGAGAATTCGAACATTTGATTGTCGTTTTTTGATGGGACGGGAGGCATGGTATTTAGAAAGTAGTTAAAAAGGGAAGGAACAGACTGGTTGGTTCTTGAACCGAACCCGTTTCTTACGAGATTTATCTTTCAGTTTAAATATAGACTCTCCGTCTATCAATTTGAAAGAAAATGAATTACAGTAATACCCCATTCTTACGCGATAGGTGGGTGAGTGAGTGAACATTAACGTCGCACTGTTCACCTACACGGGGGCTTTTGGCGGCGGACCTCGCGATTTTTGCAGGTGCATATAAGTCATCTCGATGTGTTTATTTTGTATGATTGCCTCTGAATGTTGCTTGTTTGTTACTTCCTCGGGAATGCGAGGTGGCCGCGGTAGCCGAGTGGTCTAGGCATCGGATCGTGGCTAGCATGTCATGAGTTCGATCCCAGTACCACTGAAGACCCTCCGTGTAGGGGAGCGATGTACGTTAAATCTGTCGAGAGCTCAAACGTCCTCCCGTTGGTGTGGTGTGGTAGTTAGGAAAGGGGGTGCCAGCTCAGGTGTCGTCCGCGTCACTTGACCATGGTTCAAAATTACGCGGACTGTCCCCAAAAAAGCCCTCGTGTAGCTGAACAGTGGGACGCTAATATTCACTCACTCGGGAATGCGAGCATATATGATTGTGCCTTGTGCTGTTGGATGCGATGAAGGGTTTCGGATGTGACTTCGTTATATCCTTCAATATCATGTTTCTCACCAGTCACTAACCCCATGTTTCTTGAAATAGCAAAACTTCACATGATAGAAGAACCTGATCCGCGCACGTACACTGGTTATGTGTTTGCGAAGGGATTGTACGTTGAACGATGCAAATTGAATTGATTGGCTTGGAAATCGCAAGTGCTGGAATTTTGGTTTGAGACGAAAATCTGTTCTTAAACGCTGCATTTCTTTTGTCACTGGGTGTTGAATGGAAGGAGGATTTGGTTTACGGAAGTCGCCGTTAATGAACAGTCCATCTAAAGTTCTTGCTCATGAGAATGCTACATACAACAAACATCTCTCTGCCTTTCCTGGTACTACAATCGAATCGCATGTCTGGCCTTGTGATTTGTGGATGGTGATTGCTTCTGCTGGCACAAGAGGGTACTGAGTTCGACATATTTGCGTTGATCCTTTAGTATGTACGTTAAACGTTTGACGACTTCTCATAATTGGTGTTCAGTTACCTTGAATTTTGCTATCGTTTACTAATTGATCCATGATAGATTTCCTGCTTTGACGGGCAATGGCACCAACTTTTAGATTTACGAACTCAATATAAACTGCTTCTGGGCGACGATTCGTATTGAACTCGATGAATCGTAGTGTTCCAGCGGCACCATTGAATAGGCCGTTCTCACTTTTAGTTTTCAAAAAAATTTTTCTCACTTTTAGATTAAAATTTTTTTTTTCACTTTACACTATATATCTTATCACTTTATCACTTTTAGTTTTCAGAAAAAAACTATTTTCTCTTCACACTATATATCTTATCACTTTACTGTTTAAAAAAGAATTAAATTAAAAAGTAAAATCCGAGCCGTTTATACTTGTTTTCTGATCTTTTTTTGTGAAGATTTCCTCCAAAATGCAGGTAGACTTTAAAAAAAAAACTTTTTGCAAACAATAAATTTACTAGGTAAAATTTGAGAAAGTTTTGTTATAAACTAGCGAAATTCAGGAAAATTTGTAGAAAATTCTGGAAAACTATGGGAAAATTTAAATATGAATCGGCTCATCTAGGGCACAAATGCGACCCAATGCCGAAAACCCGAGGTCAATTGGTTGCTTATTGGCTGAGAAAAAGGTACGACAAAATATGGAACGAAGACGAAATTTGCGTCCTAATAGCGCTTTTGTTCCACTACGTGAAAAACGCGCTAAAAATTATGATGGAATATTTTTACTTCAAATAAGATTGCAAGAAATATATCTAATAACATATTGTGAAGATGAAGTTGGCGTTTATAAGATAAACACCAGTACAATTTAAAAAGTAAATTAGTATAAAAACGATCATTAAGTTAGTAAATTAATAAATTGATGTGTGTGCATCCTATATTTGTCATTATATACTAAAAAAATATATCGTACTAAAGGTTACGAACTTCAAACTAAAATTTAAAAATTTTCTTTTAAATATTTATTAACTTAAAAATATTTTTATGGTATAATTAAATAACATTTTTATGAGTAACATTTTTGGTATTCCAAAATATCTTACGTCTTTTAAAAATTAAACAAATTTCAAAAACGTCTTAGTAATTAAATTAAATACATCGAAAAATATACAAAAAAGCGATGGAAATTATTTATTTTTTCCAATCTGAAAGAACATATGAATTAAATTTCAAATTTTGATATTATTTCTTAGTTTTAAGTTTCACAATCTTAAGTTAAAATAAGATATTTGATTTATTTTAAATGCTTTTAGAAGATGTACAGAAATGCTATTGTAATTTACTCACAGATTGCATTTTATATTACATCAAACTTCTCTTGAAATTTAAATATTTATTGTTGAATATTACTCAGTAATATAAAGTGGTAATGTCTGCAATATGGCTAAGGAATTATAATAATTACAGGTGATACCGAGTGCCATCAATACAGATAGTGATGGATGTGTCTAGCCTTATAATTAAAATCTATATCAACAACGACGCAAAATTACTTTTGAATTATACAAGACAAACTCTTAGGACAATAACTGTCAGGAAGCACACCTAACATTTAAGTTAGAATATCTTTTAAATTCTTATTTTAAAGCAGGGAAGAAATATTGCAGCAATTTATTATGTAAAATTCTTTAGACATTTCCCAAACTCTTCATTAATTTATTTCCAAACCACACTAAAGATATATTGTACCTAATTAGCTAAGCATACTTTCTCAGTTATTTTTACGGAACATTAGTTTAAATTTATATATTGTTACAAATTAGTTTCTTGCAATTATTCTATTTTTTATTTAATTAAAGTATACTTCTAACTTAATATTTCTTGAAGTATAATTTAATTTTTTAAAAAAAATTAAAGTTAGTATTAATGGACTGTTTGCACACAATTAAAAAAAAATAAGACAAAATTTGTAAACTGGGTGAAATAAGTCAGTTAACCGGTCAATTATCCGATATTTTTTTGTAATATGCCTTTTTATAATAATCCCTTTTTGAAGCATTTTTGAAGCATACTAGGAGAGGGACCTAAAGGCGGATTTTACAAATTATACAACAGTTCATACTAATTGCTCAAATGGTAACAATGTAATTTACATATATTATGTAGTTCTATTTTTCAACTAATCTATTCTTCAAAAATCGCTGTCTTTTGTACACTTTCTTCATTAGTTCTTTTTTTCACAAAAATCGTTCCTGACGCTCTTCTTCAGTTAAATTCAACTTTTTACGACCAATTTTTACGAACTCTATATCTTATGCATAAATTAATTTATTACAGCATCACTAAAAACTTATTTTTGAGAGGGAAACTTTGTATTGAAAATACTTTTCCCTGTAAAATACCATGTTCCGCAAAGATTCATTTATCCGTCATAAAATATTATTCAAATTAGTATTTTTAGAAGAGACAGTTTCAATTAATAAACGAGAGACGTGAATAATTTATCTTTTTTAACTACTACATCTGCTCTGAAACATTTGAAATTCAATGGGCTTATGAGAGTATGATAAATATTTTTAAGTAAATAAGTAAAATATTTTTCACTCCTTAATTTTTTTTTTCTTCAAATGAAGAGATAGTTTCTAATTTCTCTAATAGATGACGTTGCATCGTAAAAGCAAAAATAAACATTTAAATATGTATTACCTAATAAACGCTATCAGTTATTTAAAATCCAGTTTTCTCAAATTAAGAACTAAATTGTTTCTTTACAAAAATCTAAGATCTGTTCTGACTTATGCATCAGAGACTTGGCCATTGACTTTATGTGATGAGGAAGCTTTAGGAATTTTAAAGAGAAAGATCTTGCAATTAATTCTTGGTTGGATCCAAGTGAATGGATCACGGAGAAGAAGATATAACTTAGAACTCTACAAAATTTACAAACAACCTGATATTGTAAAATTTGTCAAATTACAGATACTTCAATGGGCTGGTCATCTGGCTAGAATATGAATGAAGATCGTTGCTGGAATAAAATATTTCTGCCAAAGACCATGGGAAATAGACCCCGTTAAAATGAATTGGCTTTTGTCGAAAAAGACCTAAGTATTTTAAAGGTCAGAAACTGGAAAAAAGTTGACAAAAGTAGAGATGCCTGGAGAAAGGCGAAACCCCCAAAACTATCCAGCCATTGAAGAAAAAGACGAAGAATAATAAACGCTATCAAACATTCAACACATTCATTCTTCAGAAGCAGTTGCGCAGCAATTATGCTTATATACATATTGTAAAATACGTTTTACACGAAAATGCTTAAGATGAAATATCGGTTAACACGAATACAATGGTTCCGACAAGCTCTGTGTATCTTGATACATTTTTTTCTTTTAACACGAAACGAAAATAGCTAAACACGAAAAATATTTCTCTTTTGAGAATAAACAAAATATGGAAAACACCAGCCGTGCAAGATAAATTTAAGAGGAGTGTGAAATGAAAAAAAGGTTTCACATGTTTCGAAGAAAGGTAGCTAACTTGTCTTTGAAATCCCCTCGGAATGAGCAAATTGTGTTTACCAAAGCAACATTCACCTTCCATTTTTACAAACGTCACACAAAAACTTCTGATGCCTCATCAGTTGGCTTTGAAATTCGGCGGTGAGTACATCACAGTGTGAGTAAAAATCAGTGAGAGTTTGGTTCGCATTATATTTTCCATTTTAGAAGAATTTTTTTTCGAAAACAATGGCAAAGAGCTTGGGGAGGGGGGGGGAAAGGGAAGCTAACTGCTATTTCACTTAAAATTAAAATGGAGCTTCTTGAGGTTGTTGATATAAAACAGAAGATAAAAATGGAAACTTGTAAAGGTTTTGGTATTGTTAACTCTATTTTATCAAAAATAATTTAAAAAAGAGAGCAAATTAAGTAACTGTTTGAATAGTTTTAATTAAATACATTCATATACTTATAAATATGTAAGAAAATGTACTCTAATAAACTTAATCTTGTTGAATATATGTTTTATTTATTTTGCAATATCCCTTAACCGAAATTCTTTTTATACCAAAAGTATGTTAGTCCCCTCAGTTCCGTGTCAAGCGATTTTCACTGTAGTTTACTTGCCCAGCCAACTACATTTTTCAAAGGCAACTTAGCAAAGGTGAAAGAGAGAACCATTACGTGATTATAACTATCAAAAACACTTTGTTTAAGGATTATTGTGGATAATTTGAACTACGTAATTCAAATATTCTGACCCCATTTTCTAGTATTGTGTCTGTAAACCTAAATTAGGAGTACTCAACCTTTTTATCCACTCGGCAACACACATATGACAGGTATTTCACGCGGACCACAGCTTGAGAATAATGGAAAAACACACTATAAGACCACAGCAATATTGGATAAAGCAAAATTAAGATTAAAATATCAAAATTCATTTATTGGATTTTATTCAAATACTATATTACCTTCTATTAAGCACACACAAATATACTTTTTCATGCATTTTTTACTGAGTTATGGGGTAGTTTGATTTCCTTTCATTCATGACCAAGCCCCTTGTTTATATACTGCTATCAAAAGAAGCATACTGATAGTAAAATTGATAGATTTAATTGCTTCATTCGAGAATTTCTCGCTAAATTTTTAAAACATTATTCTTAAGTAATTAAATTTCTTAGTACGATGGACCATGATCGGACCACTCGGAAAAGACTCATGCACCCCAGGTTTTGTAACACTGGCCTAACATCTTCAGATAGAATACAATATAGTATAAGATATAATATAAGATAATATATATAAAAAAAATAGGATTCTGCATCTATACGTTCAAGCATCTTGAGAGAAAAAATTAAGCTACACTTTTTGTTACCCGCGTATAGAGAGCTTTGTACACTTGAAAATTTAGTAATTTATCCAGAATTTCATAAAAAGTGGAATATCTTATTGTCATGATCGTTGTTGTTCATCGATTGAAAACAAATGTTCGTCGGATTTACTCAACATTTTTTCCGGTTGTTTTTGGCTTGTCACAACTGCACTGAAAAAGCTTCTAGTTTCTAAAAAATCGTGTTGTCAATCCAAATCGTTGCTTCTAGATGGAGGTGTGGCGGTGGAATCTGTATAAGCCAGTAACAACCTCCGGACTGAGGTGATCATTTTGGTCCAGTGGTATGTTACGTGCTTACGGAACAAAAGGTACCGATTTCTATTCTTCAGAGGCTTTTATTTAATATTGTACTCACCTTTGTTACTGAATTGTAAGGATGGATCTTGTATGAATGTACCATTCTTCATAATTAGACTTCTAGACCTAAATATTTTCTAATAAAACCCATAAATTAAATTTAAAGTAATGCATCACCATCTGTAGACGAACTACAAAACTATTTTTACTTGCATAAAAATGCATTCAATAATGTAAAGCCATTTGGTCCAAACTGCATACTTTCGAAAACGATTTAGATAAATTCATATTCATAACATTTTAGAATATGGTTCCATTCCATGTATTCTAAAAACTAGTTTCAGACCCCGTTGTAGGAACCTAGAAAATGTATGTCATCTGTTTTTTCTTACAGTATATTTTTGTTTGCTTACATCAATTTTAATAGATGTCAGTTTCATATTATTTAAAATTTTGATATTAGTTAAACATAAGCTATATAACTAAATTATTTTATGTATTCAATAATTAATGCCACTCAAATATTATTTAAAGGTTTCATAATTCATACACGACTTGACTTGTATAAGAATACAAAAAATAAAATTTAAAATCAGCCAAGGAGCATGTGGTACCCCAATGCATAAGAGAAAACTGAAGTGAAATGGTAACTTTATACTTGTTTTTAATATTTTAGATCCATATTTTTTTTAACAAACAGAAGAAAAAACTATTATCACGAGTTAGCAATACGGCAAAGTCTAAAATTACTTACTTTTATACACTCATTTTCTCTATTTTACGAAATAAATTCAAAGATCTTCTGAACTTTTTTGAGCAACTGGAGAGAAAAAAAATTACTTCTAAGAATCGTTTTTTTTACATATATCAGTTGAAAATCAAAACAAACTGGTTTTCTTCATAGTTTTGTATGAGAAATCAATTAAAAAAACACATCTGCCATTTAGCTTACATCTTACTCGATAAAACTAACATCTTCTAAGCAGATTAATTGTTTTAAAAGCCATTGAATCCGATGTTTATGCAATATTGCTTTTCAATCTCGGGAATGTTTCTATAAAATTAGATCACTGTGTGCGCAAAAGAGTTGAAATTTCATCAAATGCACCTTTATATGTTAAGAACTCTTTAAAAACTTACCAAAACCCTTTTCCTTCATTCACTATAAACACGGAGAACTTTAATTAAAACTTTTGTTACTCATTTTCTAACAACAAACAGAGAGTAACATTTAAAACAGTCCACTGTCTTTGTATACAGAAAAGGTAAAGTAAATAGCAACTGTTAAGTACATGTAAGCTCATTGTAAAAAAAGTTTCAATCCATTAGCCTTAAGATCTCTTTCATTTCCTTGCGTTGGACTCTTTGAGGAGTATAATCGTCTTACAAGTCTGGTACTCGTACAAAAGGATTTTTCGATCGAGATGTTGTACCTGTCTTCCGTGTTTTCAATGGACCATTGTCTATTTCGTTTAAAAGAATTTTACGTGCAGTAGGGAGATAGACCGACATTGTTGCTTAATGTTGTTACATTTTCGCATTTCTTTGGAACTTTTCCTTACAAGCTGTACACAAACATAATAAATTTCACTACATTTTATACAAATGTTTACATTCCTGCAAGTATTTGTGAGCGTTTTGATTTATATATTTAGATTTTCTAATGCGTTTTGCTTGAGGTATCAAATACGCTAAAATGACAAACTTCGATCAAATCAAATTTTTTTTGTGTTTTTAATTTTAATGAAGTGAACTATCTTTTAACTTTGAAATATATGTCATATTTTTTTTCTATGTCGTCAAAAGCAGTACTTCTGAAACTTTCCATATTTGCGACCCAATTTCCAGTCATAATTTTCCTCGCGCTTCCCTCATACGACAACTATGTATTAAACTAGTGTTTCTCAAACTGTGGGGCGTACCCCCTAGGGTTCCGTGATAACTCTACGAGGGGGGGGGAGGTTCGAGCATTTTTAAAAGTCGAAAACAAAAGATTATTTAAGAAATATTAATTTACTGAAAGTAAACAAAGAAAATACATTCTGACATAATAAAAAATACACATTTACAATGGTATAATACACTTATATATGTATCAGTACTGTACAATGTATTTTATTAGTTTAACGATACTAAGTTAAGAACAATTTTGATAATTATAAGTGACCCCATGGGTTTGTATTAACACTTATCTTGATAATTTGTACGGTTTATAATTAATCCCTTCACTGCCGGTTAAAAATTACGCGTTTCGCTCCCCAATGCCATCATTTTCCACGTAGACACGTGAATGTGATGTTGTTTTTTTTGTTGGGGAGGGCAAATCCTCTGAAATAAGTAATTCTTTCACAAACACACACTGTCAAGGTCCTTTTATTGCATTCCAAAGACTTCGGAATAATTTTAGAGATAGCGCTGCACAGAAAAGATTATACTTCAGAAAGACGTATATATACGTCGAGAAAATTGTTTTGGCTCAGCCAGACGTTTATATACGCCGGTTTCACTTAAGAGATTAAAGTCGTATTGTAGCTTTAGCGTCAAAGAATAGTTTTTTTGAATTCAGTACATTGTTATATTATGGAGGAGACGCGATGAAAATAATGTTTGAATATTGAGTCGCGAATATTGAAAGTTTGCGAAGCACTGTATTAAACGCAGTAATAATGTAATTCGATGATAAAGCTACACAATTCGACTTTAATATAATAATCTGCATATTATCAAGATATGTATTATATTTTGTATATGGCAAGCCGATGGAAATCACTAGTAATTACTAAACTTGCTTTTAATTTAATATTGATAAATTATTTATCAAATACTTTTTGCCATACTGATACATTTATAAGTATCATATATCAATGCGAATATGTATTTATTTTTTGCTTTGTCAGACTATATTTTGTTTTTCTGCCTTTCAATAAATTTTGATAATTACTTTAATTCTTTTATTTTGGACTTTCCGATATGGCACTCCCCCCACGTAGCGTTATCATGCCCCCTAGAGAGGGACGTCCCACAGTTTAAGAAAGGCTGGTCTAAAGGCCCAGTTACAATTATTTTCATAAAGGTAGTAGAATCCACAAAACGAACATTTTATTTACCGGCAGCAAGATTTTAAGTTCCTAAAAATGTCAAAGATTAGTTTTTATAAGTCTATTTTGGAATACAGTTTTAATATTCTTAAAAAAGTAACGCAAACAATGAGTATACTTTTTAAATTGTGTTTCAACGTAAGATTTCTTTAAATAATTTGGCAACAATACTGGGTTTGCTAAGCTCTTTTTAGATAAGTATCTTCAATGTTTCTTTTGAGATTTTATTTATAATTTTGGTACTGTACAATATTGCCACGCAAGCGATAAAGTAGTCAAAAATTATACAACTGACGCCAAACGGAATATTCCCGCTGGTAAACTTTTACCAACACATTTTTAAAACATGTCCTAGTCCTTTCTTATCCATAGCGTCTTTTCATAATACATCAGAAATGGGTTAAAAACTAATGAAAACTAACATTTATCAAAATATTTTATATTTATATCGTGTGTTGTCGACAATAAAGCTTGCTTGTCAAGATTTGCGCCGGTGAAACGGAAAAGAACCAAAATATTTTATACAGTATTCAAACGTTCATTTTATTGCTTAATTTATATATAAAGGGCGTTTTAAATGTGTAGATTTTTATTGAAGCGTTTATCCTATAAGTTTCCAAAGTATACTAAAAAATTACTTGAAAGGCTTTTTTAATGCTGTTTTAGTTACCTTTACCTTAAACTTTTGTTTTATGTGATATAAATTTTCCAAAAAATAGATTAGTGTATGTCTTATAAAAGTATTATTAATCAACATTTGTATTATTTTTCTTCAAGAATCCGATGCAATGAAATTATTTTCTGAAGTGAAATCAGCTCCTAATATATGGCAGTAATATAGCTATAAAATCATAATTTTTAGTTATTTATTGTATTTCTATCCTTGGCACAACCTCAGTTTTTCTTCACTTGTGGCACCCTAAATTAAGGTTGGATTCTAATTGAACCCCCTGGGTTGGCGACAAAAAAATAGGGCATTTTTTTAAAAGATTTTAGCGCCAAGCTATATATATAGCAACCCTTTTACGTAAGGTGCCTGTTTAGGAATGGACTAAATTCATGACGGTCACATAATAATATAAACACGTGTTATATATATATATATATACATTGAATTCAAAACGGACAATAAACTATATATATAGCTCGTACTTTTTATTCTATTTGTAAAACTTAGGTCAAATTTCAAATTGCATAGTTGGGTAAAGATGCTCAAGAGTTATAAAAAGAAATTTCTGCAAAAAGATTTTAAAATAAAAGAAAAAAAATGTCTTGTTTTATACATGTAATTTTAAATAAAGTGACAAATATTAATTTTAAAAAAAAGTTTTTGTAAAAAGCGTCATTTGGCAACAACGAAGTGCGTGAGCTGATTTGCTGAAAATAGATAGTTGCATTTATCGTGACTATGACGTCACATGTGTTTTTGAAATTGATTGGCTAAAAACACGTGGTTTAAAATTATCATGTGATTATGACGTCACATGAATTTAGTCCAGGAATCTGTGGTTTTTGGCGTCATTTGGAGAAAAATTTTTGATTCCCAAAAACCAGGGGATTTAACTTGGAATTTATCTAAATTACAAACATCAAAAGTAAAACAAAGCTTCGCTGAAGCTGACAAAACTAACTTCAAAATTATTTTTTTCTAATACTCTTTACAACATTTTGGCAATTAGGTATTACACCATCGAACAATTTTATCAAATCAAAAAATATCACCAAATGCCACGATAGGTAGCCAATAGTACAAAACCGTTTCCACTCATATTCAGGCATTATATTAATACGATGATAACATTTGACGACTTCTTCTAAATTGGCAACGTAATTTGATTTGACGAAATTAGTCGACATAATATTTTGTAAGTACCAATATTCCGATATGCCTTGCCCATTTTTTCAGAATTTAATGAGCATTATCATTATTATGAAATTTCATCACAATTAGACACCGTTTTCTCTAATCCATTCTAATTCGCTGCAGCAAATGAGCCTTGATTCGTTTGCACTTTGCATTTTGTCATGTCAAATAAAACCCAATTTCGACAACCTTTTCAAAATGTTGCTTAATTAGAAGGACTTGTGAAATTAATTAAGCTATTTACCTTTTCTCACTTTACGCCCTAAAGTTAATTAAGTCTTTGAGTGACAGAGAAAGCCCTAATAAAGGAAAACCTTAATAAGAAGTAATTGTCTTTTTCCCTACAGGAGTAGTGTCACTAATTCGAATTTTCAGGACATATGTCAGAGCAAATATAAAGAGCCTCAAAATTTAGTGTCTTCGAAACTCAAAAGTCTTTTATTGTCTCTCTCTCTCTCTCTCTCTCAAATCTTACGTGCAAATGAATCCTCTTCCACACATCATTTTGAAATATCAGTATCTATAAAACACAGGCCAAATTATTATACCTTTAAATGTCTCTCAACAATTAAAAGAAAGGATCTAAAAATTATGTTTAAATGTTCTCCGTATTGAACTCACAATGATGAAGTTCCAGTTATATAAGATAATACACTTAGGAGTGCGATTAAAATGATATAGTACTTTTCATAAAAGAAAAATAGTTTACAGTATATCAGTTTAAGATGCATTTTGAATAAAAACTATAACCACAGCTTCGCTTAAAAATAATAATATTCAACGGTACTTACGTATTAACGTCATCGCAGCAAAAATTAAGGCCACGCGAATCGCACCTTGACATCAAAACAACAGATTATTACAAGCCTTCTTTTGCTGAGAAATATGGCTTCTTTTCATTTTGAAACTGAAAAGCACGTGCAGTTATTCATTAGCATTTGTAAGTCATTTTTTTTTCATATTTTCTAAAGCTTTGTTTAATTTACTGTACTTTTATTTTGTATAAAAATTAAGTAATTGGACGTACTAATTGTTTATTATCTATGTTTGGAAAAGTTTTGTATTTTAGTGAATGGCAACGTTTTTGGAATAGCGAAGAATGGAATATAAAATAAATTGAGTCAGAATAATGTAGTAAGCTTGTATCTTTTATGTTTAAAAAACCACACAATTAATATTTAGAGGAGAAACAACTGAATAAAACAAAATTCAAATAGAGTCTCAACAAAGATTTTAATGTGTTTTGTATGTAAAAATACCAACCAGTCAGTTTTTACTGAAAAATGACGTGAATCGTATTTTGATATAAAAAAAAACATTCTAACGTGTTTTATATATGTAAAAATACCAAAAAATAGTCAGATTTTGGTGGAAAATGACAAGGATCGCGCCTTGATTTTTTTATGTTCTGTATAAAGGTAGAATTTTTTTAACCCTTAGATTTATCAATTGTTTTATTACAAAAATTACAGTCCCTTATGTTCATATATTTGCTGTTTTTTTAAGCAATATCATGTAATAAATAAGATAAAGTGCTCTAGTGTTTGTAAAAATTAAAATATCTCTTATCCTGAAGGCCATTTCAAAAATGAATCCCATAGCAACACATCAAAATTAAAAATTTGTTCATAAACTTTTGCTACAGAATGCGCCGCGTTTATATTATATTTTGTAATTTTCTACCAAATTTTTACCCCATTTTAGTAATAATATTTCTTTTTCTCTTCTCCATTTTAGCATATGTTTCTTAAAATGTGCCAAGCAAATCTAAAAACAACGACAAAAAATCCCCATACCTCCCTCTTTTAAGGAAAAGTTGTCGTAAGTTGTTGGATACCTTGACAGATTCCTTTGTAGTTTGGAAATATTCCCCGTTGTTTGTGTGTTTCAGAAGGAAAAAAAACCCTTCAGTTTATGCAAATATTTTTGTCTCATTCTACCTATGTGATGGAATGAATAAAAATTGGAGCATTGTTTCAAAAGAAGGCAAAAACGTCGGTTAAGTTTTAAATATATTCAGGCAAATAACTAAAATGAGAGGTCGCTTCATGTTGTTAAATCTAATTTCGTGTTTTATTCTTGCCAATTTACCGTGGGAAAAGTAACATTCTCTACCGCACAAAACCTACTTATAGTATATACCAATCCAATGCTTCTTTTTTTAAATTCTTTTTTTCATACTATTATGAACATATCTCATTTAAAGATGCTGTTCAGATTTTTATAAGGAATACGTTAAAATTGTTTCAAAACTTACGAAAAACAAATTCATATTTTTTTTCGTAAGTTCAGAGTATCCCACAAAAACTATCGAATTTTTAATTTCAATTTTAAGTTTTTGAAAAGTTTAAAGAAATAAATTTTTCTACACGCAGCACTTTTAACATTTATTGGTATATTTATATTTGTGAATACATATAGAGTAATTCAAAATATCTATACAACACCAAGAACCGTAACAGGAAGAAACATTTAAAAACACTTTTTTTACATATTTCACATGCGTAATTTTCATTTTTTAATTGTAAACACAATAATACAACTCAAACAAGTCAGAATCTGAATTTAAATACTTAATACATTTGTGGATAATTACTTATATTCAACAAAATACTAAAATGGATTTTAAAAATAGTGATATCTCATAAAGGAAGAACTAATTTTTAATAAATCTATATGACTTTCAGAAAACAACAATTTGCAGCAGTTTGTATAACTCTATCAACAAATTGATTTTTAAACAAAAGTCAATCAAAGGCTAATTATTTAAATTATTATTTCATACAGCATTTTAACCGACAGTACTTATTTATATTTAAAACTTACATTGAATCGGATCTAAAATACAAAATATGAAGTTTAAGTACGAAATTGTTTAATAACCGGAGCATTCAAAATAAGAAAACATATAAAACATATAAAATGCAATTGTTGATGAGCACTGTCAAAGATTTCAGAATGTACATGCAGAAAAATATTATAATAAATAAAAAAGATAAAGTATAACTAACATTTATCTCTATAACTGGCTTTAAGCTGTTATAAATAGTTTATTTTATATGAAAAACGCCATTGTACACGATCAAGAAAAAAAATTCCAGTACAAATCACAATAATTTTAAGAAATAGAGAAAGCAGGATTATTGCATAGGCAATGATTGCATGCAAATTGGATAGGGGGAGGATCTTTATGGCTAATTATATAATTAATATGATCTCATACTACATATGTGTACCTCTAAAATGTACAAGATATTCAAAAGCACTAGCAGTATTGACAAAATGACATGGATACTTTCTCTCCTGATATTAGTGAGTCATTATATTTTACATTAAGAGTTTTCGAACATTGTATTTTATAATTTTATCAAATAATAAATTTGAAAAATGTTTCAATTGATATAGTATATTTCTTTGATATTTAAACTGTTAGGTACTTTTGTTATCCTGGTTTTATACACTTCAGTATGTGTTAGTGAAGAAATTTGCGTTAAGAGGTGGTAATTATAGTGTTTTAATTATAATTAATTATAATGTTATTTTTAATTATAATGTTTATTTTAATACTTATATTAATTTAATAAAAAATATTTAATTATAATGTTATGATTAGAGTTTGAATTGTTAAAATGATTCTGGTTTTTTATTTCTAAAATAATACAATTATATACAGTATTCAAAAATTCCGACTTCAGAATTTTAAAAAAAAATTAACATTAGTAAAGATTAAGAGGGTTTTTCTAAAATTAAAATAAAATTTTGCATACAGAATTAATAAAGTAAAATAAGTAAGTAAGACTTCAATTCAAGTATCTAATTCTGGTTTGATAGCCTTCACAAATCAAAACCTGTAAGTTTAAAAATTATTTAATTAAAAAAGCTAAGAATAAAGAAAACACGTTTTTACTTCTTGATTACTTTTTACAAGACGTATGATTAAAGCTTTAACAAAATTCGTTTTAGAGATTAAAATTCTAAAAAAATATTTGTCCCGATTCTCCTATAGTAATTCTCAAAAACAGAAATTTTTTTCAGAATCCTGACTGACTGCTAATTCGTGAAATGTGTCAAAATATTTTTAGAATGTTATTTCGAGTTGCAACATAACATGTTACAAAACAAATTTTAAACATAATTTTTCATTTTCTATACAAAACTTACCAAAGGATAAAAAATGCGTGAAACAATTATTAAATTACTTTAACTGTATTAGTTTAAGATTAGAACTCGGAAAAAGACAGTCATATCATTACATCGCTATAATAACATACAGTTACCAAAAGATGCCCCACACATAAAAGTTCCTTATGAAATGAATGTTTTAACTTCACTCATGAATTACAGTTCACCTGTATACTTTAAGACTATACATGCATTAATCTACAATGGCTATTTACAACGCGAATACATAATACATGTCATACAGTAAATAACTTCAATGTCACCTGCAATAAATAATTACTTATTAACAGCACGAAAATGAAAAATAATATGTAATACTCTGGAAAAAGTACAGATAAATAATTTTATCCAAAGTCAATACTGGAATAACAATTCATATACAAAGTAATTTTGAAACAAATATAAATGTATGTTTAAAAGTATTCTTAACATCCTTATCGTAATTATTTCGAGTGAGTATACAATTAAAATTATTGAATTGCTTGGCGGACACAGAGATATATATTAATACTTCAATGAAATGCTCAACCCATATCTCTGTGACATATTTTTATACTTCAATTTTGCTTGAAATAATTCCTCCATTTTTAAGAAATTGGACTAACAATCAATAAAAATTTTAAAATGTTAGATTTTTAACTAAATATTGTAATTAATATTTGGCCACATGAGGTTCATTTAATAATAATATTATAATATCTATCATTCGAGTTAATGGAGTTGTGTATTTTGATTTTAAATGTAAAAAATGAAATTAAAAAAAATACTTTATACATACTTAACAAAGTTGATTCAAGTAAAAGAGCAAAGTAATTTGTTAATTATTGCCCAAAAGTTTCAGAACATCTGACCACAATTTAAACTTTTTTTATTACATAAGAATCGGTAAACATTATAATTAATATCAGAATTTATTAATTATTGATTAATGCCGGAATTTATTAATTATTGATTAATACCAAAATTTATTAATTAGAAATTACTAGAATATAATTTATTAATTATTAAATAATCGAAGAATATTTATTATTAATTATCATAATTTATTAAATATTAATAAATAGCATAAAATTCATTAATTATAAAAATAATTATTAATCGAATATAATTAGTTAATTATTATATTTTATTAATTTTTAATAAATAGAATATAATTTATTAATTATAAAACATTTTTAGTTATTAATTAAATGATTAAAATTTATTAATTATTATAAATTATTAAATTTTTATAAATAGAACTAAATTAATTAATTATTAAAAATTTATTAATAAAAAAATTAATTCATTCATTAAATGGAACTTATTAACTCTTAATTAATATAATAGACTATTACTTATATATCACAGCATTTATCAACTAACGTAATGAAACTTGATTAATAGGAAATTAATTATTAATTATTAGAATATAACATTAAATAATAGAATAATATTTATTAATATGTTCTCAGCTTTACTTATCAATTTAGTTGATAACTAATAATTAGCAATACAGAATAATTTCTAACCCTTCAACTCTAACAAATAAAAACTAGATTAAGAGCTCAACATTAAAATTAATTTCTAATTTTTTTATTAATTCTTAATAATAGTTCTTTAGTTAATTTATAAAATATTAGTTACATCCTGTGAAAGAGTTTGCCTTTATCTACATAAAATATCGCGAAACCGCAGTAAATAAAAAAGAATGTTGAAGTAAGGTAACATATATACCGTCTATAGAAATATTGTAATAATAAACATTTTCGTTAATTTATCTATGCAAATTATATACATATATATAAAGCGATTCTCCATTATATTGTGCGATGAATATATTCCAACACCTTCGTACACATATCATCCATCTAAACTAACACGTAAAATCATTATAAGTATGTGCATGGAATAGGAGATATCTATTTCGAACAAAGTTTCTCTGCCTTCGAGACATTTGAAGACATCCAATGAAGAATTCATTCGAGAAACGTATATATTCTCTCCTAAGACAAACAGTATTTTGTTCAGAAACAGATCCAAAAGAATACGATGTAGAATATTTTACAATATTTACACACACATAGTAATTAAATTATAAATCAAGTACGACGATACAATAGTTCTGTGTAGAAATCGCCCGAAAATTCTGTTAGATATCCATATTCTAGATAAGAAAAATTAGAAGTATAGTAAATAGTATATATATATTGAAAAAATGGCAAGTTCGTTGGAATATATAGTTTTCAGTTTTCTTAATTATGTAGTGTATACAATTATAAATCGGATCAGTGGTTTAAAAGTGTTCCAACAAATTCGAATTTTAGTTTTTTGTGCAGACGATTCGAATTCTCTTTTGTTGCTTCAATGAATGTTTCAGTTAAGTATCACATAAGGCGGACCAAATGTAGTTTATTCAACATTAGAATGTGTAATAATGGCAATTTCAAATGTCTTTTAAATCCAGATCCTGTTTTCATTCCAGAAAATAGCCAACATTGCCTCTAAAGCAGTAGACATCCCATTATATTCTTACTAAAGAAGGTGTTCAACTCATAGTTTTGGTTTGGCGCACAGCAGCATTTTTTGCAGACTTGGTAAAAATGTGATCAGCATATTTTCAGATAATATAAATTAAGTAACTTAAAAATTCGGAGAGATTAGATTCTTTATAAACACAATCAGAATCCCTTAGCGGTTATTCAAGTATAAATTTAATGAATGATGAGTGATGTTTCCATGGAATTCGAATCTTGTTCTATCTTGGGCATGTTGGTTAATGTGTTGAGTTCTGTGGTGGTTACCAAAGAATTGCAATCCTTTGTACTGCGTCGCCATGGTCTCACGGAATATTCGCCACCGCAGTCGGTGGACTGCCTGGATCGAGCCATGGACAATTCGGATGTTGTGGTGAAGGATGATGGGTGGACATCCAGGGAATATCGAAGCCGGAATCGATCTATAGATCGGCGGATCAAGTCGATCACCTAAAAGATAAAAGGGATTTATTGATAAATATTTAAAAACTACATATTGTCAACTTTTTTTTAAAAGTTATAAGTGCATGTACCGAGTAACAGAGCTGAGTTCAAGGACAAAAATAAATCGCATTCACAACACACTGATAAAAATAATTTACTTCAAAAATTTATTTGGGGGCATTTTAATCCGGCTTTTAATATGCAATTAACACAACCAATATGTTTTTAATTTTCAATCACGGTGAGACAACGCAATCAGCATGAGAGCCTTCGAGCTACGCTAACTTCAAAATTTTAGACTGGACATACTAAAGGCTCATTCACACCAAGGCAGTAAGTAGCAAGGAGAGAAGATTTATCCAATCAGAGTTCATAAAGGCCTCCGATTAGTTACATCTTCAGCGCTCACTAGTTACTACTTTGGTAGGAATGAGCCTTAACTTGCTTTAGATCCAATCGTATGATTCTTTAAAGAACCAAGGCACAAAATTTTCAATCATTAGTCTATCGTCCATTACATCAGTAATCTAGTAGATTGACGTCACTCTACTAGAACGTAGATATACTTTATTCTACATGAACTTTTTATATACTACACTGCTGTTTGTAAAAAATGCAACACCATGAAGGAATCATCAGAATTAAATGAAATTTGAAGCCAATATCAATTATAGGATGTTACGTAAAATAATAGAGCCACCACGCATGCGTGGCGTGCACAGCGCCCTCTGAACGGATGTTGAAAGCGAATAAATAGAGGGCTGTAGCGGGACGTTGAAAATAGTTAATAATTATTTGATAGTGGCAAAAGTTTAGTGAGACCAAAGTATGCCTCCACGACGAAATAAGGAGAAATTCCAACAATTTACGGAAATTGAACGGAGGCCTTCGAGAAGTAGGATTTTCCTATCACGCAATAGGAGCTCGTGTGCAGCAGAACAGTTCCACAGTGATGCGAGTTTGGAAGCAGTGGACCGACGAGCACCGAACAACTAGAAAAACTGGCAGTAGATGACGGAAGGTGACGTCAGTTCGTGACGATCGATACCTGCTCCACATGGCGGTGAATGACCGTACAGCTTCCTCCAGGCAGTTAGCAGCACGTTGGTCTACTGCTACAGGTACACTAATGTCGGCTTCGTTAATTCGTCGACATCTACTGCACCGTGGATTGCGTGTAAGAGTGCCTTTATACAGGATCCCCCTCACGGCAAACCATTGATGGCTGCGTCTTCAATGGCCTCATGAGCATAGAGCATGTCAAGCTGAATGGCACCAAGTTGTCTTTACAGATGAGTCATGCTTCAATTTGTGGGACCAAGATGGCCACATTTGTGTTAGATACTATGCCGGTGAACGCTGCATTCTAATGCGCATTATCAAACGACATAGTGGCCTAAGACCTGGAGTTATGGTTTGAGGTGCGATTTCGTATCATGGACGATCTAATTTGCTAAGAATTGAGAATAATCTCAATAGCAACAGAAATGTCCTTGAAGTGCTACAGCCCGAAGTCGTTCCCTTCCTTCAAGGCATCCCTGGGATTATCTTTCAGCAGGATAATGCACGCCAACATGTTCCAAAGACTTTTCGAGACTTCTGTTTCAGCCCAAAACATGCAACTTCTTCCTTAGCTTGCTTATTCGCCGGATATGTCCCCTATTGAGCACGTGTGGGATTTTGTTGGTCGGCGTCTCGCTCTTGATCCACGTCCTGCAGCTTCAAAAGACGAACTTTTGCTGCGCATACAGGCAATATGGAATTCTCTTCCCAAGAAGACATTCAAAATCTGTGTGACTCCACGCTACGTCGTATAGTAGAACTTATTGCAGCGCGAGTTGGCTAAACCAAATACTGATTTCAGACAATATTGATTTTTTGTTTTGAAATTTTCGTCAATTATTTCTACTAATACATGTCGTTTGTGCATTAAATTTCATTTAATTCTAAGGATTCATTCATGGTGTTATATTTTTTACAAACAGTAGTTTATATTAAAGATTGTAAATTATTACAAATGTTGCTGTTTATTATCCTACTCAATCGACAGAAACATTTAAATCAATTCCATGAGCTCGTGCATTTCTAAACAATGAAAATTTGTAGCTGGACTTGAGAGCAACTGGTTCTGTATGGAAACCAATACAAGCCATGATGTGGGCAGGAGCGAATGGATCACATTGCAATTTGGACAGGGAGGATAAACTTTAAGACCCACCACATGCCGTTGAGCTTGAGTATTTCCACTGCGAAGCCTAGCAAGAGAAGTTTTCTTTTGCTTACTTCCTGTCCCAAGCAAAGCAATACCAGGACTGTATCTTTCATACCACTCATGTACGGGGGCCTGCTTCCAAGAGGAACTGATATCTTGTTTGACTCGGTAGCGATTTCTGAAAGAGTAAGGCAGCCATCAAGTGTAGAATCTTGATGGCTGCCCTTACGCGCCAAACCTGCGGCAATTTCAATCCCACAGACAAATTCACAAGCGATGGTACACACTAAAAAAGATCTTAACACGGTACTACACGCGCGAAAAAAACGATATTAATTTCACGCGTAGGGTATCTCATACCCAAGGGTGTTTACTTTTTATTTTTACAATAAAAGTTGCATACAAATGTGAAAAAGGAACAAACGTAAGAAAAACAATATATTTATTACACTTTTCTCCCGTGAATTTAGTTTTTCTGTTCTTTTTATTAGGGCATTCAACTCATTGTTCATACATTCCGTTATTCTTCGTCGCGAGTTAATGCGATGTTTTCACTGGATATAATTTTTTTTAAAATTCGCAGAAGCATTGCTTGTTGTTTTTTGCATTCTTCTGTTAATCGAAATTCAAAACACTTCAGAAATCAGCGTCTGGTTTGATGTTTCGTAGGTGGTTTCTGAGTACTTAGCAAAATAATTTGAGCATTTATTATCGCAACGTTCAACAACATAAAAATATTATCATAGGCTAATAATTAGATTTTCTAGCCATTGAATATGATGTAGTCATTTTATCAAGTGCGATAATTACTCCCTCAGTTAAGTTATCTGGATAGATTTCAGTGGATGAATCATACTTGCTATTATACTCTTCATTATTCGATTCTTCCTCATCATCCCCGCTAAGATACTTTTTTTATTCGAAAGTATTGTTGTACTGCTATATCTATTAAATACTGTACCTATTAAATTACTTAAATATCATATTTCTTCAATGTAACTACAATAATGAGCCATTGCATAAAAAAGGTTTTAAAGCTTGCTTATGCATTTAGAACTGTTACGGCGATTCATGAGCAGGTTATGACATACTACCCGAAGAGGCGGTATCCAAAAATATATATTTAGAATTCGTTTACAAGCTAAGGCCCCTCAAAGGATATGACCTTAAAGTTCTTATATAAACTTTGTTAGGTACAACAATAAAGGATAAAATAGAAACACAAAAGGAACAGCAGCAAACTTTTTATAACAAAAGACATTCTTGAAAAAATGAAATGAAAGTATTGAAAAAGTAAGTTCAAATTTTCGGTACAATAAAAGAGAAATGTAGAACAAATGAGAATCTGTTTGAATTCATGTGCCTAATGGTTAGAATAAAAAATTTTGAATTATAAACCATATAATTTTTTTCGGGTTAAGGCTAATTTAGAAAAGGTTAACTTTATTAAATTATAATGGACTTTATATATATTTCGAAAATACAATTCTTATCAGAAGAATACAAGTCAGATCTGTATAACAGTTTGAATATCAAATTCACGACTTGTATTAATTTTTAATTCAGCAATTCGTAATTAATTTCATTTGGGGGAACATTTGATAATTTTGATTCCGAATTAAACAATTTCTGTAACATATCAAAATGGTTTTAAACATAATTAATTAAGCAATTAATAAATTTAATGGATACGCGTGCATGGGTTTACAAATATACTTTAATGTTTTATTTGTTTAGTGGCATTATTTAACAAACGCTACTTCATAAAAAATTTCGCTAGACATTTGAAATAAAATATTAAATTCAATAGTTTACTTTGTACACACACACAAACATGTAACCACATTTAGATTATTCATTTTTCAAAAATAATAAATAACAAAATACCATTCTATACTCTACTTAGCATGAATCCCATTTAAAGAAAGTGGTGGTATCTGTTGTATTTAAACACATGTGAAGATCTTGCAAATGTAATGAAATGATTGAAAGTTCAAAGGTGTAAAACTTATAAATGCAAATAGCACATTGAAAGTTAAAATAAATAACTGGTACTTACGCATTATCGCAATCTATTGGCGACATTATATGAAACGGGGCACCTGTTTGCTTATTCAGAGGCGTACGACACATAAGAAATCGGAGTTGCCAACATCCCGAGTTATTATCGAATTGGCAATAATTGGGATAATACGCAAGTACCACAACTACTGAAATCTTACTCCCTGGTGCGAAGTTGTATATTTGTACATTCACACTCGTAAGGAGTGATAATGATTTACAATCTACTATATCGATATATCCTATCAAGCATTCATCAATTGTTGTTCTAAAACTCAGACATTTTCGGTACGCCCAAATTTGGTGGACTACCATGCGTGTTTGATTAGCGAAGGGTCACCCTGCTGACGAAGGAAGTCTATCAATAGTTACAAGGCAACCTTATTTTGAATGAAAATAAGCTTATACCAGTCCATGAAAGATAATTCAATCACCTTCAGGATCATACATCATTATATATTGCCGAGTTATTAAAGTTGCATGCAGGAGGGTTGGATGCGACCTATTTGCGCACTTCACATCGTCAAACGAGTTGTAACAGCTGAAAACTGTAACCCTGTACTAAAGAACAACTAAATGAGACCACTTACACTTCTTAATATGATAGTTAAGAGCTTGAAAACTGAAGTGGGATTCATCATTAAATACTGTGAAATATCAGTCTACTAGGTTAAGAAAATCGGATACGATTTCATTTGTTGCTCCTCTCGATGATGTTGGATTAAAAGGAAACAGCATTAAGGTCGGTATGCCATGTGAAGGCCAAAAGTTCATAAAAAAAAGATGTGGGAAATGGTGTAATCTACAACAGGTGATATGGAAGTAACTGTAAAACGCTTGAAAGTGGACAATAATGCAATTGGAGTAATTCTAGCATGTCATACAATCACGTAATTTAACCTAGCATTTGTGAAGCTTGGTTTTCCAGGGAATTTATTGCGACGACAATTATTTTTAACAACCATTGCTGCGATGCAGCCTCTTTGCACATATTTATTCGTTGGAAGTTTCAGCCTATTGCTCGCTGTGATTAGCCAACTCCATGCATTTTGATTATGCTTCTGCGTCGTCCCCTTGGCTGGATGCTTTGTGACAACGTCATATAACGAATTTTATATTATGCCTCTCGGAAACTTCAAAGCCAACAACGAGAAAAAATGCCAATCTACAATTGCGACCTATTTTATTTAATGCTATTTCAATTGCATCAGAAACGCTCAGTATAACAAAGGTAGCATCCAATGGTCCAGAAAATTTAGTAATTGCGTATGAAGGAATTTACTCGCGAATTTTCAAGGTAATCGGAATACTTTTTAGGAGTTAAACCTTTTTGTTAATGAGTGAATTTAAAGGCGAAAGGAAAATATTTGTTTGTTTTTTTTAAATATAAAAGTACATCTGTTTGTTAATTTTGTTCTTTTGAAGAAAAAACGATTTCTGATTTTATTTTGACTCTGAGGTTAATTCTTCAAGAATCATTCTAATGCTTTTGTTATTTATTTGTTAAGTTTTTTCTACAAATATCACCTTTTACCATGTTTTTATTAACTCGCTTTCTTGTCTGTCTGGGTGGAATTTTGTAATTGATTGTAAACTAACTTCCCGATGATCTAAACACTTAAAATTTGGACTATAGCTGAAAAGTGGATGACAATGCATGAACATATAAAAAAAGAAGTTCAAGTCTCGAACCCAGGCCCTCGAAGAGGCTTGTATGTCTGTCTGGGTGGAATTTTGTAACTGATTTTAAATTAACTTCCCGATGAGCTAGAGACTTGAAATTTGGACAACAGCTCAGAAGTGGATGGTAATGCATGGAATTGTGAAAAGAAGTTCTTGTCTTGAACCTGGGCCCCTGAAGAAGTGGGCCCTGATTTCGACCGGGGCCCCGTAACTCTGGAACTTATACGAACTAAGATCACCTGTCGATAGCACGGGTCGAGTTGCGTCTAGGTATTCAATTTCGTGGCTCTGAGGTCTAAGGTTACCATGTTTTTCTTAACTCGGTTTCTGGTATGTCTGTCCGGATGGAATTTTGTAATTGCTCTTTAACTAACTTCCCGATGAGCTAGAGACTTTTATTTTGAACTATAGCTCAGAAGTGGATGACAATGCATGAAAATGGTTATAAAAACATAGTACATAATTTTTTTAACTAAGAAAATTATTTTCAATTAAAAAATATTGTAGTTGAACTTCATTAGACTCTGATGCTTGAATGTTCTAAGTATCATTTCTTTTATCCATCAACTATTTATCAAATTTAAACTATTTATTGGAATTTTTTTCTTTATTCAATTTTATTTGAAATTTGTATTATAAAAGTAAGTATTCAAAGTATTGAAATTCTCACAGGTTATTTAAACATCATAAAAACAAACAAATTTACTGGATATATTTATTTTAGTCTTAAGTTGTGTGAAATTTTTTATTACACAAATATATAACAATCTTCATTTTTTTTATTAAAAATTTGAAAACAAAACATCTTAAAATAAACCTTTAAAAACGCTTAATTGGTCAGCATGTACGTTTTCTTCTACTAAATTCTAAGATTTAAAAAATAAAATATTTTATCTATTCCATAAAGTAAAAAAATGTTGAGAAATATATATCATAAGGTTTTGTTTTCTTTGTTTTCAAAAACTAAATTAAACAAAAATATTTTAAGGCATTTATCATAAAATATGTTTCACCTTAGCAAAAAAACTAAGAAACATGACACAGAAAATATAGGCAAGAAAGTATATGAAATTCTTTGGCTATTTTAAAATGTCTTGAAATTACCAAATAGAATTCTGTTTCTATTTGTAATATATACAATAAAATTTTGTGACATATATATATTTAGTTTATTTTTATATATGTCACTAACAACTAAAGCACACACAATTCAGTAAATTTATATAAAATACTAGGGAAAGAACTATAATATTTTAGACAACCAGTAATGCTGTTATATAAATTATTATTTAATGGTATCAGTAAGCCACTAAATATTTAAGTAAATGGAAGATTTTGTAACAAATATTTCAGTTTTGTTTTTGAGTCCATTCATTTATTTTTTTAAACCTCTGAGAATTTCTGTGAGGCAAACACGAATATCTGTCAGAAACAGAAGACATTTAAAACGTTCTTTCAACAATTAAATTTAAAAAAAAAAAACAAACCGTGTGTTTTTTATAATAGGATAATCTAGTATTAATATCAAACAATTATTACACCTATTTTTTAGTAACTTTTGCTATAAATATAACCAATTCCCAAATGTGACGAAGTGATAAAAACATGAATTACAAAATTAAGAACTATTATTTAAAAAAAAATGCAAATAATTCATAAAAAAGTGACGATAGAATAAATTTAAAAAAATGGAATAAAAATACGTGAGATTTCAATGTAACATTTAATTAATTTAAAATTAAATTGCAAAAATGTAGTCAAGAAGAAGTTTTGTGAACAACAAGTCACGTTTTTTGTAGTAATAATTTTATCAAATATCTTTAAATATTGAAACCCCCTTTTGTTTATTTCCTTGGCTTTAAATTTCATTATTTACATCTAGAGTTATATATTATTTATTTTTTATTTAATTGAAATTAGTTTCGGGTGTGCGAACGTATTCATACTTTGAGGATAGTAAATCAAATTTAAAAATCGGATGATATTCATGTATTCTAATCCAATATTCTTTAGGGTACTTTCCAGAATCTTTACAAAATATATATTTATTCTTCTCCAATTTTAAGGGGACACAGTACGATTCAATTAAAAAAAATCGGTCAAAAAATAAAATTTAATTTTTTTAGCTTAAATTATTTTTTTTATATACTTTTCTATAACCTGACAAAATTTGAAAGCTCTAAACTTAAAAAACACAAAATTATGATAGGTTTTGCGTTCGTTTTTCAAAAGTTTCTCTAAAATGGACACATGATTTCTTAAACAATCAAAATAAAATTGTTTTTACGTTTTTAAACATGTTTTTATGTATTTTTATGTATTTAACCAGCTTCTTGCAACGACAAATGGTATTACACATCTGAATTTTTGTATGTACAATTCATTCAGAAACTTTTGAATATTTAAGTTTAAAAACTTATCTGTACAATAAAGAAACATTTATATTTATACTAAAGTGATATTTTTTTAAAAAAATTAGTTTTTTTAAAAACAGACTTTTATTTATCATCACTGAATTTCTTCAAAGTTGTTTGTTTTTTGACACATGTGCTCTCAGCTAAATGTTTTTTTTTTGTAATATTTTCAAAATATCACTTCAGTATGCACAAGAATCCATAAGGAATATATAATGTAAATTTGCAGTTTTTTTTCACATACAGTAAATTTAGAAAAATTTTATTTTCTTAAACACAATTTTAAAAATATAAATTATGAAAAAGTAGTTTTGAAAAAAAAACATACCTTGTGAAAGTAAGCATTTTCTAAATACTAAGAAATAATAATTTAAAATACATGGAAACATGTTGTAATTCGAAATTTCGCCACCAAACTGATACAGTTAATCGAACAGTCGACTGTTATCTAAAGTTAATTGTGTTTGAATAAACAAAAAGAAGGCTTTGTAGTTGTTTCAGGATATTTAAAAGGAAAATATCTGTCAAAAGAGGGCGTGGCCCACCAGTTGATGATTTTTTTAAAAGTCATTTTGACATACTTGTAATTGAAAATAGAGCATATATGCTATATCCCTAGAAAGGTAATGAAATACAGATTTCAAAAATATCAAAAACTCAAAATCGCTCATTGCATGATTTTTACCCTACTGACTGGCCTTAAACTTACTTATCTCGGAGAAAGATAAAATAACTAGTTTGTCTTCATTTAAAATGCTATGGCTTTTTTCCCTATATTGTGCCTAATGCTTTGAATTTTTTTTTTACCTATTGCTAATAGTACACGTAACAAAAGTTAGTAGGCACTTTTGGGAATCAAAGCAATACTTATTTTTTAAAAAATAGTTGAAATCAGAATTCGTACATTTTTTAAGGAATTTTCAATAAGCATTCATAAAAAAAGTATTGTACGAATACCAATCATGTTATCGCAAAAGCCATACCAACTTTTGTTATACATAGTTGGACGTACTTGTAAATCAAATTTCATGCATGAATGTAAACCTTTGTAGAAGGAGTAGCATTTTAAAATTATTTCACAAATTTGAAGTTTTTCCCTTAAAAATTAAATGGCTAGCTTTTTATGAAATTTTGAGCACAAAATCTGTTTTACATAGTATGTACACATAGGAGGCAACCAAAAAATTTTGAAGATCCTTAAATTAAAATTTTTTGCTTAAATCGTACCATGTCCCCTTAAAAATCTGGTGATATTCCTATATTCTAATCCAATATTCTTTAGGGTTCTTTCCAAAATCTTTACAAAATATCTATTCATTCTTCTCCAATTTTAATTTAAGTTAATTTTAGTGATGTATTGTTTGCTTCATATGTAATTCGATGCCTTTTAAAATGGTTTATTGCCCGTTGAGGAAATTTTAACATTAGAATTCCGTTTAATGCTAATTTTTCTGTGGAAATCTTTAATATTACTTATAAGTTTCTTGAAACAAGTATTATTAGCAGATCATTGTTAGCCAAATCAATGCAATTTATTCTAGTATTTAACATATATATGACGATTTAGAACTCATGGAATGAATTTTATGTATGTGTTATAACCATGCTTTGAGTCAAAAACATTTTAAATAAACGTGGAATATACGGATTTCTCACTTAAGAACTGTTAGAAAACCTTCCTTAAAGCTATATTTACAATAATTGCTAAAATTGCGTCTACCAATAGTTTAAGCTTGGCAGCTTCGATGAAGTGATTGGCACATATTGGCAAATTGCCGGCAATTTTCCCCTTTGTGCTCCTAAAACGCATGTTCTGAGTCTAATCAAGTCATCGATGCTGCCAAGCGTGTGTACTCCTTTTGGACGTGAATTTGAACAATTATTGTAATTATTGCCATAAAAATGCTTTGAGTATATATATATAAACGATTTATACTTCTTTTTATGCCTGTTAACAATACTTTTGTCCGTACATTTCTGTACAAAAAAGCTGATTGCTTAACTCTCTACTTTCGATAAAAATATTTTTCGTGTGAGTTCAAAACCCCCACGTTAAATGGTCTTAGAGAAACAGTAATATTCTCGGGAGAAAAAAATTCATTTTTTTCTAATTATTTTAATGAGTCACTTTTATTTTGTCTCCTGAAATAAAACATAGTTTGTGAGATTGAAATTAGTTGTGATCTAATGTCCAAGACAAAATTTAGGGCTTTAGTAAACAACTTATGATGCACTTTCTGCTTAAAATATTAATGCCATATTTATATTATATATTTACTGTACTTACCAAAAGTCCACAGCACTTTTAAAAAATGTTATATGAATACTACTAAAATTATATGGAAGCATGTGCTTGTGGTACGATTGAACAAATATACGGGAGTAATAGTTTATAAAGAAATCTCTGAAAAAATATAAGTTTCATTTCTAGTGATTTCAACATTTCGAAAATCTTATGAACATTTGTGCTATCCTGAAGATAAAAAAAGGTTTTATTCTAAATTTGTTATTTATTTTTATTTTCTGTGAACTTAATCTTCTATCTACTATATGCTGTTCTATGAGTCCTGCAGTAAAATTGAGATGTCACTGAATTTCACACAATGGAAATAAAAATAATTTCAATATATAAAAATAAACAGATTTATCTGATTCGCCATGTGAGAGGCAAATCTATAACCCCACTCGTGAATTATACTAATTCACATAAAAATCTAAAATAAATAAAAATAATTTTTTTAAAAAATTGTAGTCACTTTATTATTTATAAATATAGTTAATAAGTCAACGATCGCAAAATATTTTATGCTTTTTGTAAAACATTCATTTTATTTTTCCGTATAGATAAACACGTTGCAATACTTTGCATTACATTCAACAGCTATATTATCTGATAAGCTACAAAACTATAACGAAATTTAAGGCTGTATTCGATAAATTTATGACAGCCTCAACTAATACATTAAAAAGGGAGAAAAAATTTTCAGAACTCGAAATTGATTGAGATTTTATAGACAGAGATATAAGGACCAATGTAAATTCAGGCTTTCATAACAATCTTTGAAATACAAGGATGGAAAAAACTAACACCAAGAACGAGTTGTGCCAGATAAACGGAACTCGGTAAGTGTGCTTATATATGTTACCGTTAAAGTGTATAGTTCCGTTATCTCACAGAATAACTAGGTATTTCATGAAATGACTAGACAAGTCAGTTAAAGTATATAATAATAAAAAAATTCATATTTTATCTAGTTATTCTATGAAATAACTAGCTATTCTATATGAAATAACTAATGATAGATCGTTAAAGTGAAAAATAAACTATTCGAAAGTTATTTTATAAATTAATTGATCATAAATAGTTAAAAACTCTCGAAAAATTTAACATGGGGTTTTTAATTTTAGCGACCCTCTGGCCTATAACTATAGAACAAATTGGACAAAAAGATGTATCTCGAAGAGGGATTCAAGTTCCAAAGCAGACACTCAAAATTCCTCACAGAGATGACGATTTAAAAAAAATTTAATGTACTTTAAAAACTTGAAATAAGGGGAGGAAATAGGATTATTGCAATAAATTACAAGTGCAGAAAACTTATAGGTATATTTATCGAATCAGGCAGGTACGGATGGTCAAGGTGGCCAAGAATTTGAGATATAAAGGAAATAGCTCTGTACGGGGAAGCACCAGAGGAGGTCGATTTCTCGTACATCTCGCGATATGACGTAATACTTTCGAAACTCCAAATATCAAGACCCTTGCTCAATTCCATACAAAGAGGGGGGGGCAAAAATTTTACCCAACCCTATAGGAATAACATGGGAACGTGATATTTCAGAACTCGAGCCCTCCACCCCCAGGCCTACCAAAAGAGGGCTAAGCGGATAAATGGATGAGTCTTGCCAAGAGGAACCTGTGGTTCAAATCTCAAAGCAGAGACTCAAATACATATAAATATTACAGATTTAAAATAATTTAAAAAGTTTTAAAAATTTTAAAGTGGTGAAATAAAACACAAGGAATGACCCTACGAGCACGAAATTTGGTGCGAATATACAATGAAAGGAGAGTTCAAATGATCTATGTTCGAGCTGGCTGAGATGCTCAAGTGTGGAGCTATTGGCACCTGGAGAGGTCGAGTCCTTGTACTTCTTAACCAAACAGGTAGTAATATCGATCCCTAAATATCAACCCATAACATCAAAAAAATGGCACCATAGGATTAACATGAGGATTGATATTTTAGTGTGTAAACCCTTCCCTGCCCAAAGCAGGTTTCGACCACATCTCTTGTTCCTAATTGGAATTTTTAAAATAACGGATTTCACACTTTAACGGTAACGTATACATATAAAAAGTGACGTGTATTCAAATTTTACGCTAGACAAATAAGCCACAATGAACATGCATGCATTAACATGAGTTGTAAAGTTCACGAGCGTTATTTATCGTTTAGATTTATCGTTGTTAGCGAGCGTTATTTATCGTTGGGTGTTATTTATCGTTGAGTTGATGTTAGTTATGTATGCCTTTAAAAAGGCAAAGTAGTCAGTCATTCAGTTTGACCAAGGTCGTGTAGTAGGACAATAAGATGCTGTATTTTCTTTTCACGATATTGTAGAAAGACTTGACAGGACTGTATCCAAAGTGCATTATTGGTGACAACAGTTGTTAAAAGAAGATCTGCTGCAATAAGACCGGTCTCTGAGTGGACAGGTGGCACTATTGAAAGGGCAGACTACGGTGTTCAGAGTATGGCTGTGGGGCATCGTATTATGTCCAAAGCAGAAATTCGAAGTGCAGTTGGCAGCACACTTGACACCACAGCGAGCACTTACAAATTGGTTTCTTTAAGGATAGCTCCTTGACAGACTATTTAAAGTGTGCATTCCACTAAATTTTAACCAATCTCTTTTGCGAGGTCAGGGGTGTCAAGCTAGAACTCATTGGAAGTCAAAGTGGAGATCTGTTGTGTTTTCCTATGAAAGCTGGTTCTGCCTTAGTTCCTGAAATGCCCGAGTGTTGTTTAAAATTAGGCTAAGTTAGCGCCTGCAAGCCAGCTTGACTGCAACTTAGACGCTGGTTGGGCCAACACTTAGATTAATGATCTTGAAAATAGTTTCTTATGGCAGAAAGATCATTCTAGTGGCTATCCTACGCCTCCTGACTGCACATTTACACGTCAATCTAGTGATTCAATCTGTCGTGAAGCCATTTATGAAAAGCATTCAAGGGGGGTATCTTCCAACAGGATAACGTGAGCCCTTATACCGCTGTTGTAACCCAGATTGCTTGAGAGTGTCACTGGATCACCCTGCCTACTAAATCAGCAGATCTTTCTCCAATCGAGCACGTACGGCACATTATTTGACAACTTCAGCGTCATCTAGAACCGCTATTAAACATTCCTTTAATGGCCGACCAAGTGCAACAGGCATGGAATTTCATCCCACAAACTGACATCTCGCACTTCTACGCCATGTCATGCACATTTGCATGCTTGTAATCAAATTTGGGGATTACACTGGTTATTAATGTACCATTATTCGATACCTGAAATGGATCTTTTCGTGTCTACATTAATTTTTGATTTTGGTCAATTTAAATATGTTAATGCATTGCCGAAATTTCATTACTCTTCAATAATTTTTTCCATCGATGTATTTACGCAATATAAGTTAAAGCAAAGTAAATGAAAATTCTTTACACTCTAGCTATCTAGATATAGGCAAAATAAAATAAAAATAATATAATAATAAAGAAAAGAAAAAGAAAAGAGAAGAGAAATGGCTAATATAAAACCCCAAGATTTAAAACAGATAGAACATACCAAAGAAAATAAAGGTGCTAAGAGTGCTATGAAACTAAAAAGTGAAATGCATTGCTTTTTTGTTTACCAGTTGATTTTCTTGTTGGTGAGCGTCTCTGAACGCGTGGAGCGTCGCCAGTCAGAAGAAGCAGTTAATCTCCTTTGCAATCGTAGTGTATGAAAGGACCTCATGAGCAGTCCCTGGACCTGGTCCGCACACCAAAGGGAAGAAAAAGCTTTTACATCATGCGAAAGCAAAATAAGATTCAAAATCAAATAAAAAAGAAGCACATGCATTGGTAAAGCATACATTAGGTAAAAAGCAGTTAATTTCAAATATGGATTTGCTATATAACAGATAATCGTTTACTTTGTATTGCATATAAACGAAATAAAAAAAATCAGATACATATGTAAAGTAAGTCAATTAAAAATTTTATTAAATATTAAAACACTTGTGCTTTAATTTTATTTTATACATGATGTTATGTAAGAAATTATTTACAAGTATTATACTGTGTTATTCGTAATTCTCTTCAGGGTTTGTGGTTTCGAAGATATACAGTAAAAAAAAAACACTAAGATAAATACAGCACAAAAAAGAATATTTGGAAAAATTCAAAAATAATTCAAATTTTTTTTACTTACCTTACAGGTGTTCTACAAGTGAAATATTGGTTGAACGGGATACATCAATGTAGTTGTTCAGTCTCTGCTATACATCACTCAACATTGTACTATCAATGTTATTGACAGCACATGCTATCCTTTCCGTGTCCATGTAGTCCTGCTACATCACGAAACAAAGGGGGGGGGGTGAAAGCTTGGTCTTACGTAAGAGACCAAGTTCTCGAATAACATGGAAAGGACAATACGTGCTATCAATAACGTTGATAGTACCATGTTGAAGAGAGTGGGGCAGGAACTGGACTATAGCATTAATGTATGCCGTGTATAACCAACGTTTCACACCTATAATAATTGTAAGGTATGCAAATAAGACAAAATGTTCCTTTATTTTTTCAAATGTTCTCTTTTTGCTGTATTCGATTAACTTTTTTAATGTAGCGCTTCGAAACCCTGATGGAAATTATAAGTTACCCTATATTTTTCTCTTTAATATTCTTGACCAGGGGTTGGCAAACTGTGGCACGTGGTACAATTCTCAGTTGCACTCTGCACTACTCTACAAATTTGTCAATTTTTGAGTGGATGGAAGTTGACAAATTTGTAATGGACTTTATTTGACAAATATCTTCAAAATTATGGACATTTACGGAATTACGAAAAAAATCTGAAAGATAACTATGTATTCTGCTTTCCGTTTTTGGTTCTACATGTCTAAATAAAAAATCGTTCCTCACATGAAAAATATTTCGAATCCGCAAAGAAATTGTTTAACTGAATCGTGTCAAATTCTAAGTCACTAATTATACTTCTGATTTTGCGATGTGAAAGTAGAACGGTACAAGCACTGGATTTGCATTAAAAATTTTATTTAACTATAAGGAAGGGAAATAGTTCTATCTTATGTTGCCTATTTTTCCTTTTAATCGACATGTTTACAAATTCATAACATAAATATATATATATATATATAATTTTAATTTCTTTTATTTTTATTGAAGAAATAATTATATTTTATGCTATTTATTTTTATGTTCAGAAATATCTTTAAATGAAGCAAAATTAATATTTAATAAAACTGTGTAAATATTATTGAACTCCTTTTCTCTAACTCTGCATGCATTATCGCGGGAATCGAATTGTTTCAAAAATATCTTACTGTTTGGCATGCTGAATCACTTTTAGTAGATTCGTTTGAAAAACCACAGCTAAAAGGTTGCCGACATCTGTTCTTGACCATAAACTTTAATTTAAGTATTTTGTAGCTTTTTCCGTAAGATCAAAATTAGTATTTATAACAGAGGCTATGATATGAAATTTATATACATTTTGCATTTCCTTACAATTTTGATTGTTAAAAAGATAATAACCTTTGTAGAGGAAAAACGGATTTGAATTTTCCTAACCTCAACTCAATATAATTAAAATAATTTTTTTAGGAAAAAGAACATTGAACTATTCCTCACTTACAGAAGTTTTTCATTTGTAAAATACTGATAGAAATTTAAAAAAAATACTTGTACTTATGAGAAGCAAATGATGAGAATAAATTTGTACTAACAAGGGGCGGGCACGACTAAGGAAATTCATTTGGGACAAGACATTGAGCAATAGTAGTGATATTTTAAATTGTTCAAGCCTTAGTGTAATTCCGCCGAATGGGCAGTCAATTTGTAGAAAATAGAATTTCTCGAAATTCATGTTTAGCTTTTATACAATTGAGTTTTAATTTCCTCCAGAAACGCAGTGGCATGGTTGGTAGAGTATATGTTTATCACGCGGTCAGCCTCGGTTCGATTTGCGTGATTATTTTTTTCGTGTTTTAATTTTTCAATTTCTTTAATTATTCTTACAATTTAAAAAAATTATTTAAAAAAGATATTAAATATTTTATATAATTATAAAATAATATTTTTATAAATAATTATCATAATAAATTGTATGTATTTTTACAATATTTTACGTAATATTCTATTTATAATATATTGTATTTCATATTATAAAACTCTATTTGTAAATAATTTTTATAATCAATATTATTTATTAATAATTATATTTTTAAAATATAAATATAATATAATTATTCATATAATTACAGTAATTATTTTACTTTTAAAAATACAAAATAACTCTCTAAAGTATCATTTATTATTTAGTAAGTTTTTTTAAAAAATTTATTTAATTGTGAAAATAATTAAATGAATTTAAAAATGTAAAAAAAAAAAACCGATCGGGTGACTTGAACTTGATTCGAGGTCGACCGTGTAGTAAACAGGTACTCCACCAACCATGCTGCTGCATCGCTGGAAGTAATTAAAACTTAGTTCTATAAAAGCTAAGTATGAATTTTAAGGCTATTTTCTCCGAAATTACATTGAAGGTTGAACACCCTAAAGGAGTAATAGTATTGCACAAAGTCTCGTCCCCAAATGAATTTCCTTAGTCTTGCTCTCCCATTTTGTTAGTATAATTTTTACGTGGTCACATTCTTACGTAATGTTCTCCAAGATTTCTGTTGAAAAACAATAATGGGAACGAACATATCACACAAAATACATTACCATAGATTTGTTGCCAAATGAAGATTCTAACAAAGACATCAACAAATATATTTGTTCTTTATGTAGATTGTCTCATGATATGTGATGATAACTCCAAAAGTGACTATTCGATTTCTCCATTTGCTGTCACATAACAGTTCTCGAAATACATCAACGGCTTTCAAATGTCAAGGTAAGATCTTGATAATTTAGCTTTAGAGTCAGTTCTACTATTGGTCTGATCTACTAATATATATATATAGATTTTAATGCGTCACTATCCATATAATTTATGTGGTTTAATAGAAAATGTGATATGTGAAATGAAACCTTTGTTAAAAGGAACAAAATTAAAATAATGCTTGTTTATATATTTGTGAACAACACAATGTAGCTATTCAACAAATGTATTTATTCTCAATGCTATTGTCACTAAATGATTAATATGCATATTCTTTCATATTGAAAGGTTACATTTATTTTTCCTTTTAGATATATTTAATGTTACAAAGCAATATATTTTTATTAATCTATTATATTAATACTCCAATATATGAAACAAAAAGAGTGCTAACGCGATAAATTTATGTATATGGATAACGAAATACCGAAAATTAGTCAAAAGAAATGGGCTCACACAATTCATGTGACGCAATAGTCACTTGATAATAACAATAACGTGTTTCCAGCCAATCAATTGATAAATTCGTATGACGTCACAGTTATACCGTAAAAGCAATAAGCACTAATCAGTTGATGCGCTTTATTGTTGCCGCCTTTTGCTCCTTGCAGAAATTTTCTCTTAAAAAATACATATTTGACAACAATAATAAAGCAAATAATATACAAAATGCATTTTTTTGAAAGTGCATGCTTAAAATAAGATTTTTTTAAATGTAAAATCTTTTCGAAGAAAACTTTTTTCATAACATTTTGACATACGCATTTATAGCTTAAAATTTTAAAAGTAGAACAACAAGTACAATGATTTTAATGTCTGTTTGGAATTCAATGGAGACCACGTGTTTGGATCACGTGACCGTCATGAATTGAGCCCATTATATCATAAAATAAATTATTATAGCAATGATAGCTTTATTTAAATCATATCGTTATTTTATAGTAATATTTAAAACATAAATCTTAATTCATAAACATGATTTTTTTCTATGTTTGTTTATTCACACTAATTTCGTTGTCTAACCATTTTTAAATAATATTATATTAAATTAATGAATACAATTTATAACAACTGATTATTAACATATTGAAAAGTAGTACTTATACAATATTTATAGATTTTCAAGTAAGAATTTTATTGCCCATACAAATCAAATTGTAGTTCATTTTTGACAAACATTTTGAGACATATCTTCAATTCCAAGCAGGCACTTCGAATCCGAACTATTTTTGGGCTCAGTTCAAGAAATCCGCTAAGATACAGCATGCGTATTCGACATACAGTCGAACATCTATACATCGAAGTCACTAAATCCCAAAGAAACTTCGTTATGTCGATAATTCATGAAACCGAGATTGATCTTTCAATATACTTTATAAGCCACATAAAACAAATTTTAAGTTCATATTCACTATACATTATTATATAAAGTAATTTTTCACACCTTTTTTGGTAAGTTAAAATTTATTTATTTTACATCCTCCTGCCCACCAAAAAAATCTGCAAGGAAAACAAAAACAAAACACGTCGTCCTAAAATATACTGTATTTTCATTTTTTAAAAAAAAATTATATTAAAATTAATGAATGATAACATTTTCTAATTCTATGGCTACAAGTAATTTTAAACTTATATTTTTATAACAAATTATTTTAATCATATATTAGCATGCATCCTTATATTTAAATACAGGTAAAGTCTATTAATATGGTTTGAAACCAATTTCTCTCTCATAATATATGCCTTGCCTCTTTGCAATGCTCCAAAACCCGCTTCAGACGCGTTTTTTCACACTATAATACACACCGAATTGATTTTATCATTTCTTCATACGAAGGGTCAGAAATATTTTAAGCATAGGGAGAGAAAAAACCGAATCACAAGATAAAAAGTTCATTAAATAGAAAACGCACTTTACTATTTGGAGGTTATTTTAAGGTGAAAATCACAAAATGTTCTTGGTTACTGGAAAAAAATCGCAAAATAGAAATTCGTAAAATGGAGGTGCGATTGTACTTGCACAATATGTTATTACTTGAGAATTATAATAATTATAACTAGGGCCAAAGTAATCGACGTGTAGAAGAGATATTTTGGAGGGCAATGTTTTAAAATTTCTTTTACAACAGATTGAAACTTTAACTTCAGAGTTACGTGTCAGATTATATCCTATATATTATATGGAATCTTTCAACGAACCTAACTGGCCGCTAGCAGTCATTTTAACTGGAACAAAGAAAAAGCTTCAAGGGAATGTTTTCACTTAATTTCTCTAACGCAGAAACACTTCTTTAAACTTGAAATAAATCAAATTATGTCTAAAATAACCAATACTTACGAAATTAATTAAAAGATATTTAAATGTATGTTTGGTAAAATTGCGTACCAACTTCTGTTTTGCAGACGTAATCCGTACATTGCTACAAATAATTCAATTTAGAGAATTATGATAAGTCTTATTATTTTATATATAAATCTTTTTATTAAATTTGAAAAATTAGGTATTGTAGAGTATAAAAGAAAAGAAAATATTTCAGTCAATAATTCACATTATCTTTATATTTCACTATATCTTCTAGGAGATTTATTAAAAAAAATTACATTGAACTTTTCTGAGGAATTTTGTTAATTATAAAAGAAAAATAACTTTTAAATAAGGAAAAATACATGATATTCAAATATGAATTATAATTTATAAAAACTGGTAAATCTACATATCAACAACCAGCAGGAAGGATTTAAGTGATTTTTCTTCTACAAAATTAAATTTCATTCCTCAAATGCAAACACAAAATTCCGAGCAATTCAGCAATTCCGAGAAGGCATAAACTGTCTTTTTTAAAAATCTCCTATAGATAGATTTATGTATGAACAATATATCTTAATTTCAGGGCAGCTGATTCCAGAAATAAGATCAAATACCCTTATTTAGAAAATGGAACGGATGATATGTTTTCTGAAAGATGTCAGTCGATGATCCAAGAGATTGAAAGATTTTTTAAATCTCATAATATATAAGTTTATACCTCAACAATATATCTGAATTGCACGGATTTCTGATTCCAGAAATAAGATCAAATACCCATATTTAGAAAATGGAATGGATGATATGTTTTCTGAAAGATGTCAGTCGATGACTAAAAGGTCAAATCCTGAAGAACAAGCAATCGTTTTTTTTTCTCGTGAAACTGGTATTAAGGTGTATGAAACAGTATCGATAAAACCCAGTGTTGTTCTTAAGAATTGATCACAAGTTGATTTACAGGCTGATATCCAATGGATATTAATCTGAAAAGGAGTATTTCTAAAAAAATTAAAGGAGTTATTCACTGTAGCACCCGGATGATTCACGCAGTACCGGAATTCATAATCGGTTATGTAAGCAGGCATTTGTAACCGTCACCGGCTGTGATTCTCCACATACTATTAGAGTCAAACAGTTCCTGGAATGGTGCCTACATTCATGCAGGTGTTCGTTGGCGGGAAAATATCTGTTTCAGTGGCTGGCAACACTAATAAAGGAAACACACAGCCCCGCCATGTGGAATTCATTTCCTGTACTGTAGGCGTTAGCTGCAGATCATTTCTGACAAAGCAAATATTTCATTCATCGCATTTTGCAATGTGGTTTGAAATAGCGTGCAAACATCAAATTCTGTTTTTTGATCCAGAAATCATTTTCTGAGACGCTCGAGATGATGAAGAAAGCAGATGGAAACGATTTCCAGCACCAAAGGATTTTTACCTGTTTCTATGGCTGAAAATGATATTGAAGAAGGACATCGTTTTGTGGATTCAGATGAGGTGATCCAAAATGCTACGAAATAACTGAAAGACCCCTCAAAAAATGTATTACAGGAGTGTTTCGAATAGTTATACGAACGCTGTAACAAGTGTGTGGATGCAGGAGGGTAGTACTTTGAAGGCCAATAAGATTAAATTAGTGTACTATGCTTTGTTAATAATTTGTAATTGAACAATTCCAGGAACTTTTCGACAATACCAAGTGTTCTTGGAGACAATGTGCTTGCACTGGGGAATTGAATCCCCACCCCATTCTTTCATTGTTTATTCTCCTGTCCATTCAATCTGGGTATCTTTACAATGCTGAGCACCTGACAACATGCGAGTGGATTAAAACTGCATATCTGATCAACATGTGAAGTAAAAAAAAACCTTATGTCATGTCAACTGAAATTGCCTATTTAGTTGTCTAATACTGTATACCCTGATGATTCTTTATGAAAAAAATGCCAATTAAAAGCCTTCTACCGGTAGTCTTAAATGAGTAAGATAGACATCCACATAAAATACATATAATTTATTGTTTCAGATTTGACGGGAAAATGTCGTTGTGTTTATATATATATATATATATATATATAAAATATATATATGTCAGTTTATACTGTAAGTGTTTATCCGAGATAATTAAATAAAACAAATGAAAGAATCTTATTGAATTTCATCAATTCGAAAAGAGAATGATCGTTTGTTTCAAAATTGAATTATTTATTTTTTTCATCATTAATTTTATGTCATCTGTTAGCTGCATGCACATTTTATTTTAGTCGCCCTATCATACTTTTCTCCATTTTTTAAAAAAAAATCAGGGGTGTGATTGCTTGTTGAAATTCTCATCACAACCTTAGGACGAGGTGGTTCGCCTGGGTTCACGGCAGGCTTTCTGGCTGTCACGGCAGGAGGGTGGTTCAAAACAAAAAGAGTATCACGTAGCCGCTATTTGGTCACCCTTGATCCATATAACACAAAAATAGAAAAAATCTTCAAAACAAATTTGTATTGCGAGACAGACGCCAACTCTATGATTCAATACCAAGACATCTACTATTTTGCAATTGAGAAAAATGTGTGGGTAAAATCTTTACTGTTTAATTCACTATTTGTTGTTCAGCCGCAGAAATAATAAATCCATTTTCTCTGAAAGTTCTTATTTATATATTAAAAATATTTGTCTAAAAGTATAAATTACATATATGAATCTTAATCGGCAAATTCATTCACGAAACTTCTTTTATTTTTTTTAAGATGAAGTGCTTTTGATTAAAACAACAGTTACTTGATCAACATGTTTACTAAATAGATTTATCTTTTTCAGGAAATTTTATAAAACTACCACAAAATCGATACCTCATTTCCAAAACTTCTAGAATTACTTACCATGTCTAAAAAAGAAAGGAAAAAAAACAGCCGCAATAGACAGTTTCTGGAACAATATAGCTATTGATTTCAGAAATGTTTGTATGCTTAAGACCGAAGCCATTACAAAATTGAATCCAAAACAAAAATTGTTATTACTTTATGTTTTAAACAGAGGAAGAACAAGAAAAATTGATTATTCCCATAAGTGTAACATGACAAGCAACCCATTTTTGAATGAATATTACCATATCCCAAGCCATCGTATTAGTAGTATTTACATGCAGCAGGATGTGTGGAATGCATTATTAAGGAAGTATACATTTTTTTAATTGGTAAAATTTATAAAATAGGCTCTTCGAAATTTCAGCCTACTGTTTTATAGCATAATATAGGGATTAATATTTGTATTGGAAAGTTTTACTATTTTTAATAACTATATTAAGGCTATTAGATGTTTACAGTAATTACGGAATCCATTTTTTCCTCAAAAATAAATTTATTTACAACAAATACAAAATCTAGTACTTTTGCCAATTTTAAATGAATTCTTTTACTCAAAAAATTAAGAAACAAATCAGAAGTATTCAAAAACTAAAACTAAAAAAAAAAAAACTTTTTATTTTTAGGACATTTGGAATCGAATAAAATTATTTACAGACATAAGAACAAAAAATTAGTTTAAGCTTGCTTGGGAACTAAACATAGAGGTTTCATGTGAGACTGATCACCTGACTGGAACATCTGCTCATGCATCTAAGTGACCAATGTCATGAAAACTGAGATGGGCACAGTAGGCTTTGGGCCTCATGGGCTGTTGCGCTACTGTGTTTAGTTTATATATATGTGAGAATTTTTTTTTCCATTTCTTTTCCCCACCTACCGTATACCGTTTTCGCCAACACTTTATATGCTCATAATTCACCAAGTTATCACATTTCATGGTGAGATGATGCAATATTGCATCAATCACCGAATATGACAAATCAGCGCTTTAAAATGCGGCAATCAAATGGATAACAAATTTTCGAGAAGCTTTTGTAGGAAAAGGTATTAAGACTGAGATTTTTGGAATGAGACAAAAGAATGATTTTGTCCTTTTTCACCCATCCACGCACACTTTTTTGTGTATTATTTATATTATATAAAATTAAATTGGATGGATTATATATATTTATCAATATTCATATACTACTATTAACGAGTTTTATATTTTTCATTTTTTTACCGTAATTTTATATATCGTCTTAATTAATATTTTAATTAAATAATATTTTTGTGACGCTCAAAACGATTTAATAATGTATTTAAATGAAGAAACAAAGTGTTGCTTCATTGCTTGTACGATCGAAAAATTGTATAGAAAATGCACAATGCACTAAAATGCCCTTTTGTTGATAACTTCAAAGCTTACATATGCATTTACGTTGCTTGTTTTCCGTATAGGGTAATTCATACATTTCAAAGTCATATTTAACAGAATGCTATTAATGGAGTTGACTCCTGAATTGAATTTGAATTAATTATCTTCCTGACATAACTACCAAATTTCCTAATTCATTTTCATCTCGTAACATATTACTTGCTTTAACAAATGATGTATGAATCCCTTGTGCTGCAGATAATTATTCATGGGTATTCAGCTACACAGCATTGTTTAATTTCTATAAACACTTAACTGATGTAAATCCCGTTAATTATTCTAGCACGAAATAAATCAAAACTAAAAGTCATTAATAAAAGCATATTGATACAAACCATTAAAGTCATGAGAAATTTGTAACAACAAATAGTACAGAATAATGCTTATGACAAAATATTTTAGATTTATCTTCCTGGAATAAAACCAGTAATAAAGGAATAGACAACATAAACATAAAAACCATTACCATCAATTATTTTTTCATGCTGAATAATGTTATTAAATATAGATACAAAGAATATAAAATGATCTTTTTATATGGAATTCCTATAAGATTATTATTTAAGTAAGTACAATAGACTTTTCAATGTTAGTATGTGTTTAACAGTATTTTTTACTTAAATATATTATCTGACTCTCATATATATATGTTTAGCATTTAACTCTTTGTTGAAACGCTCCAATCTATTAAATGTGTAAGGACAAAGAGGATATTTGCAAATACATTTTTGATTAATATTTATGTTATTCTTCTTATGGAAAATATTTGAATGGCACAATATACGAAGTGTAAAACAATATCAAATAAAAGTCTAATCAAATAAAAATTCAAATAACACACACAACTACATACTTTTATATGTCTAAGCTGTTGATTTGTAATTACTAGATTTCCGTAATTTTATTATAAAGACGTATAATTTTTCTTTAACTTTTCTATTTTTTCTCTCTGCAATACACAACATTACAAATTACAAATATTGATGCACATTTCCTTACAATTATGGTTCATTTGTATGCTGTTCTCATATCAAATATCGTAAATGCATGTAAGAGCTCGTGGAAAATGATTTAATTGTAAAATCTCGAATTAATTTTCGGAAACCGTTATTGCAATTTTAAATATATCGAGAGGTGAAGAAGTATTTGGAATAGTCGGAAAATATTAAATACAGAAATTTACACTTTGTAGCTTCTAATATCGACTGCGGCCATGTCGCATCCCCAAAGTGCCTGTTTGGCTTAGGTGCTCTCGGCAAAATAAATCCTAGTACAGGTTCGCATCGTCAGAGCCCAGGTGCCTCCCTCTAGGGAAGAAACTGGGCGTCAAAATTAACTGATGTGATTGGTATCTGCCTATATGGTGCCAAACTAAATGGAGATACCAGCTTCCAGGGAATGTACTAGGTCTGTAAGGGAAAAACTCCAATCCACAGTCCATTAGAAATAATAAAAAACAACACTCTGTAGCTGCTAACGCGAGGGAAAACCATGGACTACTCAAAAAAGTCTCCCATGAAGTATTACATAGAGCAGTCATCGCTTGTTGTCGTATTACTCGCTGCAGAATAAAGTAAGTTTTGTGAATTTTAAAAAAGTTTGCTGGTAAATTTTCAGATATTTTAACCTACTATTGTACATGTTACTTGAACATTAATGTTAAACATAGTGCACACTAAAAGAATTGTAGTTTGTTATACTTTGGCCATGTTTTAGCTGAAGATATTTTGTTTTTCAGTTTAAAGGTTCATTTTCCAAGTTGGTGTGTCAGGTATTGTAGAATATTAGGTATTTCGTAATGCAGAAAACTAGATCTTTTCTTCTATATAATAAGATACTTCCCGTATAAAAATGCGTTAGAGAATAAACAGAGAGGAGAGGACGAAAAGAAAGAACCAGAAGCTCAATAAAGCAAAGAAAAAAAATCGAATATCCAAAAATCTACTAAGGAATCAGATTGACCTTCCAGTCTAAGCATTCTAAAGATTACTACAGTGTTAGCGGTGATGAATCGTTCCACTCTGACTGCATGTCATCAACTAAAGAACACCAAAACAAAGGCACCGAATATGTCTTCTGTAACAAAAAATTCTCCGAAGATCAACGATACAAAATTTGGATTCAATGTTTCAGTTATTTTCTGTGGACTTACAGTAGAGCGTCGTTTATCCGAACGTTTATTATCCGGAGCGTTAAATATCCGAACCAAAGTCCGGATACGTTTTCGAACAGTGTATTGCTCAATAATTGTTTCTCGTGAGGCCAAAAGTGATGGGAAAACCCAAGGTGAGGAATATTTGGGGGAATTTCAATTGAGTGATTTGGTAAACATCTGCGCGGAATATTAGGCCAGTTTTTTTTTCAAGTGAGGGGGTGTATACGTACTCTTTTGCTGAGTTGTGAACTGCTGTGGCTTCGAATTCAAAACGGAAGCGCAACGTCTTGAACATAGAGAAAAAACTTGAAATATTGAACTGACTCGCGAAGGAGGAAATTGGAGTGTCTCTAGCACAGTTTTATAATGTTGAAAAGGCAACAATTTGTGACATAAAAAAACCGAGAAACCATTTTAAACTGTTTTCTTCGTTAGAGACAGCTATGGAGTGGTACGAACAACAATCAGAGTGCTGTCCTATTCAACTACTGCTGCTCAAGAGAATCAGAGACCTTGCAGCGAAACAAAAAAGGTGTAAAATGGTACAGCGAAAAATAAGTGATTATTTTCCACAATAAATGTAAAATTGCGATATTTTGCACCTATTTTGCTTTTTCTTCAAGCACGTTTCCCGCATGGGATGATTTTCAGTATTCGTATAGTGTCCGGTTTCATATACTGCATGGATCACAATCGGTTTTCGGTTATCCGAACAATCGCGTATCCGAACGGTGTTCGGTCTCAATCGATTCGGATAAACGACGTTCTACTGTACCTCAGTTGTATTGGAGCAGAGAGAGATTATATACATTCACTTTGTAAATAGACGAGAAACAGAAATGACTCTTTCACGTATTCTAAAAATATCTCTTTTATAGTTAAATACAATTGCATTTTATGAAGCATTAATTAGATTTCAAATGAGTTTGAGGATGTCCATATTATTCGAATAGTAAGTAAATAGTATTTTTTGATGTTTACAAATAGTCATAGCATGTACGCATGATAATTTGTTGAATTTTTTTTCAAAAACCAGTGGTTATTATTGAAAATTCAAATAATATTCTATAATACCCCTCCTCTCATCTCTATTACAGAAGTCAATCATTCACGCGCTTTTTACTTCAGTTGAACAGAACAAAATACTCATGTTCTACATTTTAAATAAGAAATGTCTGTTATAAATATATATATGGCATAACATATTTAATTTAATTTTCAACTAACATTTCATTATACTACTTATTAAACCATGTCACGAGAACACAATTACAACACGTTTCAGCACGCACGACAAAAATTATTATAATAATCTCCTAAAATATCTTTAATTCTTACATTTCAAGCAACCTATTATGGATTACTTTTGTGATCGAAATAAACTTTGAGGAACAGAAAAGTAAATTTAATTTTTCTGGGCATAATTTTAGATGCATAGCACATACTTTTAAATTGTGCTTACAATATTTTTCTCTTTTGGGGGAAAAAGACATTTTACCTAGGGATATAACATTTAATATTTTTCAAGAAACTATTATCTGGTTCTTACACAAGAATAAATTTACACGACGCTCTACTTTTATATATATATCTATCTCCCCCCCTCCCCCCAATTCACGTTTATTTTATCAATCAAAACGATTATGCATCATATGAAATATTTTTTTTTGACTTCACCTATAATCAAAGAATGAAGGTATGAACTGGCACTTTTCCAAGTTTCTTAAAACCTTTCTTTTATCTCCTGTTCTGAAAAATCGGTGGTTTGTCAATATTTTATCCCTTGTGGTCTCAACACTTTTCTACACTGGCTTTATGTACAAAAACGAAGTTTTTATTATCTTGGAAATTTTATAACAAGCACACACACGTTTATTTGCAGAGATAAAGATAGAAAATCTTTACTCACCTCACCATTGAGATAACAAAATATCAGAGAGACCAAAAGACCCTAGAGGAAAATAAAAAAAAAGTATTCAATAAGTTTATAAAAAAAGATGCTCTAAAAGATGAGATATGTTATATGGGGAAGTGATTTTTCGGCAACAGATTTTTGCTGAAATTCACTATCCTAGGTTTTATAGATCGTTCGGTACGTTTGGTAACTTATTATCTATTAATATAAAAAGTTTCTCAAAAATAATCAAGCGTTTTGCAGATACAGATAACCAGTTAAAGGCTTTCTTACTTTATGTCATAAAATGTAAAAAAATAAAATTTCTCGTTAGGAAGACTTTTGGGATTTATCATCTTTCAGTCGTAATGAAAGGAAAAAGTAAAATACTTTTAAATAGAAAATTATGATATTTAGGTAATTAATGTAGGTAATTCATGCTTTGAAGCTATTAGGGAACTCTATCAGCAGAAATTATTTCTTGATTAGTTCTGTCTCTTTAAATTAACTCGATTGTGAAATGTTTTTCGAATACTTTATTTTGTGTCTTTTTCTGTTGCAAATTTATTTTCAATATCAATGAAAATTCTCTTTAGATAATAGTACTATCTGAACAAAATTTACTTTTGCTTATTATAAACATATAAAATATATCACAGAATCGTACATTTGACTAGCATTTAAGAATAAATATATTTTTATATGTATTAATTAATTTTTTTACAGAAATTGGAAAAATAACCTAATATTATTATACTTATTACCACATTTTTGAATAACTAATTTACAAATCAAAACATCTAAGATGTCATATTTTAATCAAATAATAAAATATTTACTTGTATTATTTGACATTTTGAAACCTCATCATCTGCTAACGGTATCCAAATGTATGTATCTGAAATTCCAGAGGACAAATTTTTGAGAAGAATATTGAGAAGTGTGTATATCCACTACATACTTAGATGTCCTCCGAACAGTGCATAATATCTAGCAGTTTTTTTTCGTGGTTATATAACTCTGACCATTCATTAGGTATTTTCAGATAATGACAATATATTACATATTTAGATTTATATATAATAGCAGAATACTCTGATATTTGGAAAGTATGTCAAATCTGAGAAGAAATCTGAGAGGAATATTTCAATTTTCTACTTGTGTGATTGTAATATTCTAGCTGATCTTTCAAATGAAATAAATCATTTAATGTTTTTAATCTTGAATAGTGTACAGTCTTTGTTTATTTTTTCCCTTAAAAAATGAATGTTAAAATTAATGCATTAAAATATATTTCCTTAACAATAGTTTTTTCTGGAAAATTTGTACTTAATTGGAAGCAGTTTAGTTATTCTTAAATTTATATAAAATTTTAATCACTATTTGCTTACAAAGTGAAATTCAAAACAGAATTTTTGTAACGCATAAATGGTATATGAATTTCTGGTAAAAAGCCTCAAAGTGAGAAATCTGAGCACATTACATTTTATTATTATGCAATAAAACATGTGTTTATTTTAAATTTTTTAAAAATAATTTAACATAAGAACCATTTTAATGGACCGTTTTTATTATATGCAAATTATTATGCACAAATTTCAAAAGGATTTCACAGTCGATTTAATTTTAGATAATTTTGTAACGTGCTAATACTTCTGTATTGAAGAAGGTGAATATAAATACCCTTATGTATTTCAAAATTGGATTGAATTTTCAAAACTCAAATTTTATGGAATAGAAATATCGCAACAACTGTAAAATTTAATATTTTACGAGATCTGAGTAAACGAGCTTTTTCGAAATTTTGAAAATAGCTTTGTTATTTAAAATCAGTATTATATGTCATATTTTTTTTAAATGTTTGAATAATTTCACAAACGTAGAACATATTTCAATATACTGATTTCATATAATGACTGTTAAGAAAACAAACCATAAAATTAACCTTGAGAAACAATTCTATAAAGTTTCCTCTTTCTCCATAGGTAAATTCAAATAATTATTCAACGCAGACGAAAGTCCGAAATGCCTAGTGATTGCACAATTCATGCTGAGTGATTTAGGGAAAATGAAATTTCATGCCATTATTGAAAATGATAATAAGGACGTAAGTGCTATGCAATATTATTTCCATGTCATCCAAATACTGATAGTTTCATTTGAATTGCGAAGGTTCTGTTAGAAAGAATGTCAATAAAAAATTTCAAAAGAAGCTTGTGGAATGTAAACTACTTCAATTGTGGAATTAAAGTATCCAGTTCCAGTTAATTTTTTACCTAGATCCTAAAACATTTTGATTTTAAATGTATTAACAGATAACAGTCCAGATTTAAATTCTTTCTACTATAAAATGGAGCCACACAGACAAAGATGTGCCAAATACGGTATTTCGATTAGAAGTCTTAAAAATTCTTTAAAAAAAGCAGAGATGAAAATTTTCAAGATAGCAGTGCTTGTCTCGAGAGATGATTGGCCAAATAATATTAAAACCCATGAAGTCAAAGGTTATAATTTTGAATACTTAGTGCAATATATTAAGTTTAAAGATGAAATAAAACATAAAGATTTAGTTTTAAATTAGATAACAGTTTTTTTTTATTTTGAAATTCTTCGTAATTGAATCAGCACTTATGTTTCGACTAGGTTTAAACCACGTTTTAAATTCGATAACTGCACATAAGAAATGACCGTTCTTATTAAAACAGTTTAAGTTTTGTGCTAGTAAACTTAACAAGTTGTCTATAAAAAATTGAAACAAATAAAAAAATAAATACTTTATTAGTCGAATATTGCAATTTTAAGGTAGGCGAATACCTATTTCTACAGTAAAAACAGAATAAGCGATAATTTTACATTCATTTTAAATCTGAAAACAAGATTTATAATGATTATTGTAAAATTTATTTCATATACATGGCTAATATTCAAATTTGGAGTTTCAACACATTAATGGAAATTATTATTGTTTAATGTCGAATTCTAAACTTACACAAGGCGTATAACAAATATTTTAAATCAGAGACGTTTAATTATTTCGACAGTGTAATTTAAGTTACTGGTATAGTAACTTTAATTTGACTTTTTTAACATAAAATAATTAACAACATTACACATCTCCAAACAGGTGTAAACTCTGTGATAAAGTTTTTCATATATTTATCTTTGTGTCTCAAAATATGATGGCAGTATATCTCTCAACTATATAGGAGTTGAATATAAAACAAAAAAATATTAAATCAATTTCGAATGGTTAAAATTGTTTTAAATTAAGTAATTTTAATTTTCTTCTTAAAATTTCATATATATTAAAGCAAATTGTTGCGGCAACATTCCTGGATCAAAAAATTGTATATGTTGTTTGGAAAAAATATATTTTTTATTAGTGAAGCACAGGAAAAGAATAACAGTTTTGAAAATAAGCCATCAGAAATGGAATGAAATTGCGCAAATCGTTTTAGAACCCCACCCCCCTTCTCCAATCAAATACTACCTCTTTTATGTTTGGCGATTTTTAACAAGAAATCGCTTTTATGATAAATAGCAAAAATTTCAACACCATTTTCAGGAAAACTTTCATCTGTTAGTAGGTATATTTATATATTTCATTTGTGATGGGAATCAACTGATTGTGCAACCAGATGATCAAACAAAATTTCATGATGTGAAAAGATTGCAGTTAAAATAAATCGAAATTTATAGAGCCGCGTTTGTTTTAAAAATTGAAGTAAAATAAAAAAAAGTTAGTACCAGGAACACAAAAACCCAAAAATGAGATTTCACAATCGAAGCAATTTAATGCAATTTTGTTTCACTCCGAAGAATGAAATGAAAATTTGTTCGAACGAAAGGAATGAATTGTGACGAAATCAAAAAAGAAATACATTGGATTGGACATATGAGGAATGTTTTATGATTTCATAAATATTTGGAAGTACATTCCAAAATGTTCTCTGCTGCGAGAAAAAGTATCGTTACAATTTATTTGTAAAGAAATTCTTTCATTCTTTTTTTTAAAAGAGCAAGCACATAAAAAGTATAAAGGAAATATCTGATATTTTTAAAATAAACCTCAATAAAAGAAAAAAAAAACTGGAAATCTTTTATTACGGTGTTGAATGATATACAGAAATAAATATCTACACTACCTAAAAATGTTATATATTTGTACTCAATTTTATTCAGACTTTTGGATTTTATGAAGAAAGATATGAATCCCTTTAAGGAAGTATGTACGTGATTATAATACCGGTAGAGTTGTAATATATTAACAGGGGAGTGCGTCAGAAATATAGAATTGGAAAAATTCAGTATTTTCTTAATATTTTTTCTTTTACGCCGCTGTAAAGCTAACAAATTCAGTACTTGATGCATACTTTAATAAGTTATATTTAGTTAATTTTTTGTTTTTGTTTTTACCTAAGCTTTATTGCAAAAATTTACAATAGTAATGTAGGTTTAATACATTTAAAAATTTGGCAAGTTGTTGTTATTTATTAAATTTTATTTGTAAGGAATAGAGTATTATAAATTTCAGTGCTGCAAATTTAATATCAATCGATTTAAAAAAAAATAAAAGGAATTTTTTTCAGTTTGTCTTAAAAAGCCTATGAGTTATATAAATTTATGTATGAAGATTTCATATTACCATGCGAAAAAGAAAAATATAATCTATTTCAGTGTTTCTTCTTAGAAATTTGAAAACAGTTAATTCAAACTAGAATTATTTTGTGATATTTAAAACGAGTTTTTGAAGAATTCAAAAGAGGTACATATATTTCCTAAATTGTGATCTCAATTGTGTATACAGTTGAACCCCGATTTACCGAACCCCTATCTAATGAATTTTGTGATACCATGAATTTTCTCTTTTCTCGATTAAAATGAAGGTAAAAAAAACCCTACTTAAAAATAACAAACCCTAAAGCAACGAATTCCTTCAACAGCTGAAAATTTTTTTTTATAAGTTTGTATTAGAAAAAAAACTTTTTTTGTACGGAACAGATAAAGATTTTTCTTGAAAGCCATAAATTTCGACGGGAAAGGGAAATTATTAAACTTTACAGCTGAAGATGAATCATCTCACCTGTCGCCTGAGTTTTGAATAGGACAGGAACTTCCTTTCTTTTTTTCAGTAACCTGATAATATGAAAACTTTTGATAGTTTATACGGTTTATAATGAATCACTTAACTGCCGATTAAACGTTGCGCGATTCGCTCCCAATGCCTCCATTTTCCACGTAGACGCACGTATGTGATGCATTAAGGGAGAAAGGGAATATATAAGGGGAAGAGAAAGGGAATATATAAGGAAATCCTCTGATATAAGTAAATCCTTCGCAAACACTGTCAAAGTACTTTTAATGTGTTCCAAAGCCTTCGGAATAATTCCATTGATGGCAGTGCACAGAAAAGATTGCACTTCGGAAAGACGTATATATACGTCCGGGACACTTAACGCACTGGTTGATCTAAGCATATATTTACGCCGGTTGCACATAAGAGGTTAAAGTCGTATTATAACTTTAGCATCAAAGAATTTTTTTTTTGAATTAAAGAAATTGTGTTATTTGTAAGGAAGGGGGGCACGAGATGAAAATTATGATTGAATATTGGGTCGCAATTATTGAAAGTTTGAGAAGCACTGCCTTATACAGTACAATGTAAATGAAGCAGTATTTTCTTCTTTGTATTAAGTCGTAAAGTAACTCTTTCATTCCGGAGTCAGGAATCAAAACCAATGTCAGATATTTCTTAGTCAGTACTTTAAAATTTTCAATTAACGTGTGTAATAATTTACTGATAGTATTTTTGGTTGCTGAATATAAAGTGTGCAACTTATAAGAATGAGGATAGTGTTTGTGTAATTGCTTATTATAGAACTTCCAAAAGGGGAGGGCAAAAAAAATTATATTTTGCTTGGTTAACGCTAAAACGAAAAATTGAATCAAGGAGCAAAATGTTCGGTTCCAATGAATTCGTTAAATCGGGGTCTGACTGAATATTTAACTTCCTTCAGAGATTGCAAAACTGAAATATAGGGCTCGATTCGGAATAAAATTTTCGTTAAAGAGAAGAAAAGTGAAAGACAAAATGTATCAAGTAATGCGTTCTAGTTATTTTTTAATTTCCTATTTATTATCTAATATATAAAATTCTCCTGTCACAGTGTTTGTAACCAAACTCCTCCGAAACGGCTAGACTGATTCTAATGAAATTTTGACCGTATATTCAGTAGGTCTGAGAATAGGTTGTAAACTAATTTTCATTCCGATATTGCAATTAGAAAAAAAAAGATATTAATTAAAAACCTTAAAACGCCTAATTGTTTTACTGCTGCGGGCTGTTTACTTGGCAGAACTTCCATTCCGTTTCGGCCGAGAGTGATCCGACGTTTCCACCATCTTAAAATTGCCATCCAATTTCTACTGTTAAAATCAAACAAAAAATAATCACAGAATCGGAAAGATTATTTATTTCGCCACAATGCGGTATAATTTTTTTTGCAAAATAATGATATTTTCTATTTTTTTAAGAATTTTTTAAAAAAGAATTAAAACTGATGCGTTTTTATGCAAATTATTTCTAAATTGTTGCGTTGGAATTTGTTTCCGCGTTATTAAACCGATATTCTACACTAAATACCTTCAAGTCTTTCTATTTTAGATCCAGTCATTTAAAAAATAAAATTCCCAAAACTTTTTTTTTAAAGATTTTTCAAAAAATACTCAAAATTGTAACTTAACATTAAATAACTTTGTCATTTATGAAGATAATCGTACGAAACTTTATTTCCCTGTGTAAAAAAAAATATCATCCGTAATCTGTACGAAGATTGAAAATATTGCTTAAAAATTACGGATTATAAAAAAAAATTGTGATTTTCGTATAAAACCGTTTTTGCGAGAAATAATTTAAACACTATTTTTTGTACATTTTTTTATTTAAAAGTACTTTATTTTTGCAATTAATTTGCGAAGTTTGAAAACATTAACTTAAAAATTAAGCCCTAAAAATAAAAAAAATAATAAAAAATACGCGATTTTATAGTTAGCCAAACCTTGGAGTCGAAAAATATTTTTGCGACAAAGACCATTGAACTGTTTAACCGTCGACCGCATCTAACTCAAGGGTTACACTAAAAAGTTCTGCCTTAAACAGGGAGAAATCAGTAAATTTGGCGAGTAAAAAAAATGCGAGTGAAAAAGTTATTTTTGCTTCAATTTTCGTCATTTTTTCTTTAGATAATTTTCAAAATTAAATCATTATAGATGTTAGATTAAGATGACAAAATGTATTCAATACATTTCTGAGACTCATTTAAAATATTTATCAGTATCAAAATTTTTGTTCTCTTTCATAAAACTTATAGTTTACTTTAAAATAATGCCTAATGTATAAATCTTTTTTTGACATATAATATCATAATAAAAAGGCAAAATTTGCCCATTTCAAATTTTTTTTGAATTATTCAGTTAAATAAGCATAACTTCCTTAAAAAAAATAAAAGCTATGTTTAAATAAAAAATTCTTCATTATTAATTGCATGTTATTAATATATCAAAATATTTTATGATATGAATATTTTTAATCAATATTAGTATAAAATAATTAATTAATTTTGTTTTGTATTTTATGATTTCTTCTAAAATGAATAAATATAGATGAATTTAAATGAAAATGATTTTTAAAAAGTTCATTCATCATTTTGAATCAGTGATTAAAAAAATAAAATGCCAAAAACTATTTTTTAAAGAATTTAAAAAAAAAAAAAATTTTTTTACAAAACAATGATATTTTGCATATTTTATGATTTTTTTCTAAAATGAATCAAAATCGTTGCGTTTAAATAAAAATGATTTTTAAAACTTATAGAATCAGTGATTTAAAAAATAAAAGGCTAAAAACTTTTTTGAACAAATTTTTTAACAAAACACTCAAAATACTTAAAACAATCATTTAATAATTTCTTCTTTTATAAAGATAATTGCATGAAACTTTTTTCCCGTGTGTCGAACATTTCAAAATATCCTCACAATTTTACTTCAAGATTTAAAATAGTAGTAAAGTTTTGTAATTTGAAATTTTTTTACTTTTTTGTCTTTTTTCAACATACAACTATTTTTAAAAAGGCTAAATTTTCGTTTCCGGGGACTAAAAAATTGCAACGAAAGAATTGAAAAGTGAGTGAGTGATTTATTAATTTGCAGTGTTCGCCTATTCGAGGGTTTTTCGCGACGGACCTAGAAATTTTCAACCATGGTCAAGTGAGACGAGGACGACACCTAAGCTTTTACCCACCTCTCCTAAGTACCACACTACACCAACGCAAGAACAATTTCGAAAAAGGGAGTTTTAATGTCATAGTTAAAGAAATTACTCATATCGCGCATACACACACATAAGTGCTATCGTCCTGAGGGAAACAGGAAATTACCATGGAGATTAAGTTATTCACTGGTAAAAGCCCGTGCAACGCCGGGCTAAGCGGAGAGGATAGAAACAAAAAAGTAAAAGTAATTTCGAGAAATAATATTGGAAGTGCTGATTTTGTGAAGAGAAGGGAAAATGTTGAACGATAAAGCCATGACACGCCCTCACGGGCCATACACTCACATCGTACGCGTCACACCCACACAAAAGTGCTGGCCTCAGAAAGAAAGGAGGAAATTAACATGGGGATTAAGTTATACCCTTGGTAAAAGCCCGTACAACGCCGGGCCGGGTCAGCTAGTATCCTATATAAATAAGATACAAATGTTTCATCAATATAGATTAATATAAAAAAGGAGCATGATAAAATTAAATATTGATAACGATTTATTTGTTCTAATTCGTATTCAACCATTCTTTTCTATTACTCACAAGTGTTAAATTTATTTTATTTGGGAAAAATAACTTTTACTTTGAAATGACTGAATTCTTGTAGAGAAATGAAAACATGGAAAGTAGAATAGATTAAATACACATAGCTTGGCTGTTTTTTTTAAAAAAATTTCTGAAGAAATATTTTTTACTAAAGAAAAATTATTACTAGAAACTCAATAAAGTAATACAATCTATACGGATTTTAAATTCGGAAAAGACTAATTTCTTTATCAAAACAATTGTTTCCAATATTATATTTATATAGATAGATACTTATTTATTTGTTTTAGAACTTTAGTTCAAGATCATTAATCATAATCAATGTACGTTCCTTTTCATTACTATAAAATTAATTAGTACTGCAATTAAAATTATGTAAAGAAATATAAATAAATTATGTTTTAACAAATCGGATACAATATGTAGAACTGCTTTTAAAATAAATTGACTTTGTTCTATTATTTACAATAAAATACGTTTAATGTGAAAACGCTTAAAGCAAAATAATGGTTAACACGAATTAATACAACGGTCCTAACAAACTACTATGCATTTTAATTCATATATATATATATATATATATATATATATGTATATATTTAACACGAAATGATTTCTGTTCTGGGAATGAACAAAATAGGGAAAACACCAACCGGATTGGATTGTTCTATTGTATTATCGGAAGAATTCGTTGCAGTAGATGATGATAATGTTTGAACAGCCCAATTAAGGCAGACAAAGGTATTTTGGATTTTCTTCAAAGCTCAAAAATTGTCATTGATGCAGATTTCAATGAAGAAAATGACATGAATAATACTGCTCCTGTTTTCACGTCATCCGAAGTGAGAAACATCATGAAAAGTATGCACAATTATTTAGAAGTACGTTCCAATGATAAAACGAATAACAAAATGAACGACATCGAACATTTTATTGACAATTTGATGCTAAAAAGGACAACGGAAAGAAAAAAATCATATTATTTCCCCAAAACTCAATAAATGGTTTGTTTTTCAAAAAAAAAAAAAAAAAATTGAAAGTTTTTTATTAAATTTCATTAAGATCTTTTTTTTGTTTCATTAAATTTTATTGAATACATACATATATACACATTTTTGTAAATAAAATGAACTCTAATAAACTTACATTTGTTAATCTATATATATATATGGTTGGTTTTAGGCCTACTTTTCAATATTTGTATGTTTTCCTGTTATGTATAAAATTTCTGCTGAACAGGGGAAGGTGGATCATAAAATATTTAACCCTAATTTGCTGGTTCTAATTCAGCAACAGCTTAGAAATCATAACAGATCTTCATTTTAGTCTATTGACTCTTTTGGCTTCTTACATTTTAAAGTTCTAATTCTGTTCTATGTTATACAACGCTTAGTTAATTCTTCTATAATAGACTCTTCCATCATTTTTAAAGTATGTTTCTTGAAATCTGGTTTGGATCTTCTGGCTTTGTTAGTGATATTATTTTGTATTATCAATTTTATTATGCCATGTATTTCTTTCATTTTATGTTACTATATATATATATATATATACATTGCTATTTCCTTTAACACTAAATAAATATTTCAATCTCCTCAATTTCGTCCTAAACGATTTTCACTCTATACTTTTGAAAGCCTGAATATTCAGAAATATTGCTTTTTCTTTAAAATACATTCTTCTGCGTAAGTGACAGTCAAAGAGGTGATATTTTCGGAAGAATCTGGATTATTCTCTAAGAATGATTATAGACATCTATTACTGTACAGAGAAGGGAGATATATTGCCCTATGATTAGGATCGAGAAGCAAAAGTGTGTTCGAGCATTATGTAGAGTGATAAGATGCCACTTCATATACTTGACGTAGATACCGCTACACTCCAGCCTATTACTCTAGATTTTCTCAGGTCGTCCCAATCTATTCTCGAATTCTCACGTATGTAATAAAACTATAATGTTCTAGGTGAGCATATTTCTGAATAATATCATTCTCTAAAAACTGCAACAAAGTTTGAGATCCGTTTGATAGGCGAAAGGCTCAAGATATTGTTGCGAATTTTGTGTAATGAATTTTTAAAATAGTGCAAATAATTTATATCTACACGCGTAATACATTTATATTACTGTATGTTGTAATTATTTTACGTTAAAATTGTAGTATTCGCAAGCAATACCGTTCCTTACGTTATAATGGTAACTTGGCAACATTTTTGGTCAATTCGCTACCCTTTAGATTCTTCTGGAAATAAGTGGATAATTCTACTAATATAACGATCTATGACGCAAGCGAATTTTTCTCGGAAGATCCGTGAGGCCTACAAATAAGGAGTCGCTAGCCGAAACTGGGTTACTCTTGTTTTCACCGTTGAAGTGCCTTGATTTGGCTGTGGAGAGTCAAGCAGTAATTAGTTATTACTTCGGCTTTTGAGTAGAACGAGCGAGTGCTTGTGAGCAATCTTTAACATACTTGTATTTTAGATACTGATAATTGTCTGAACGTCGTAAAAGTTGTGAAGCCTTTTTGAGATTTATTCTGCGAATATAACTGCTGTACTTCACGGATTGTTTGCCGACAATAAATTTCCAACACTCCTGAAGAGCTGCCTTGTTTTTTGGAACTGATTGCATTAAATCCTCGAACCCCGATCTATGTAACAATATTATAAATTCCTATTCATGAGGCCTTACATAATAATTTCAGTTGTGCTGAGAAAATCAGACTCTGTATTCAGTAATTTATATCAATCTAAGAATATTATATTTTCTTCTTTTATATTTAACTATGTGTCGAAATCTGTAACATTTTATATAATAAACAATTTCCAGTCTATATTAAAATGCCTTGCTCTGATTCTTCACTATCAAATTATATAACAAATTATTTCAAAAGCTACGTCTGTTTCTTAGCAATTGTCAGGTCGTGATATATTTAAACACAAAAAGATACAAGTAATTGAAAAAAAAATGTAACTTGATACAAACTTTTATTCTATAAGTAAAGAAATCAATTTTCGTTTACCTTCAGACATAAAATAATGATTCTGTGCTCTTTTTTTAAAAAAAATTTAAAAAAACGTTCTTAGAAAAAGAAATGTTTTATTTAAAATCAAGGCAATTGAACTAAACTTATGAACTGATTTTAATAATCAACATTCTTCTTATTGCAAGAACTATTTCAACAAATGGGATTAAAATGGAAAAAAAATGAAACTTTTGTGCATTCTTACATTTTTGCAGTGTTATTTTTACTTATTCCAGAAAACTCATTTAATTGGTAGCATGCTAAAGTATTTGAAGCATATGAAGCTCATTAAATGCAAAGTGCGTTATTTTACTTCTTTTATTCATAAAAACTTTCAACTTGGATAAAAATTCTTGATAAATGTCTCAAAAACAAATCAAAAGTTATCCATATGGAACATGGAAAAAATATTGATGCTTATTACAATTTTTTTTATTTTCAATTTGCAACAAATACAAATTTAAAGTTATTCAGAATATATAATATATATATATATATATATATTTCTTAAAAACAACGTTGTAGCGAACAGCTTTGCAGCGGCGCCTTCTTTTGCAAGTCACAAACAACAAAGGATAGAAATTAAGGCCCTTAATGACTAGCCTGAATAGGATTCTTTTTGTCTCAGTTGTCTAAGTATGCACGGCGTAGCTGTGAACCAGCAGTCAGTGGATCAAATAAACACCCCTGCCAAGGTTAACATCTTGTCATCGAGATTTCTACCATGTTTTATAAAAATGTTTCAAATCCATTAAAATTATTGATTTAGCAAAAACCGCTTTATTTAAATAATAGTTAAATTTTTTTCAATGTGGAAACTCAACAATATATTGTATTTAAACATAACTAAATCTCTAGTGAAACATTTCTTGCCAGGATCACTCTTCAAATTCGTGTAAAAATTAGAGAAAAAATAAAATACTTTAAATTGATTTTACGAATATTATTTATAAAAAAATGTTTCAAAATCAAATATATGTCTGCGTTTATTTTACTTTAAAAACTTTCACGTTCAGTTTATTTAGAAAGTTATTAAGTTAATTTTTGGTTTTATGTTTACATATTTAAATGGTCAAAAATAACAGAAAAAAAATAATATTTTTGTCAACCTGGTACATAAAAGAAAAAGGTCGCTACATTATGTATGCTTATTTATCCTTTGAATCAAGGAATGTTTTTTACCTTAATCTTAATCTGTTTGAAACAAAACTATAAATACTTACACTATTCGAAGGAATTTATATTTAAAGCTTTTAAAAAAAAGAATATTTTTTAGAATAAAATAAAATAAATGACATCTGATCATTTTTTTGTTTAGTATTACTAGAAATATATGTTTCTTCAAAATGTAAAATTCTTATGTATACAAATATCTTAACTTTTATTACATAAAATTTGTAAAGATATTTCGAATTAATAACAAATACGGACGTATTGTGCTCCTTTTCATTTCATTGAATATGGGAATTTTTAAAGAGCCCCCCCCTTTTCTTTAGCGATTGAATTGCATATAAATTCTATCATATACACATATTTGTTATGATGCAAATTCATAAAGCTCCAGTAGAATACTTAATTTAAGTTTATATTTAATATAATTTACCATTGGTCATTTTGTAAACGTAGTGATTATATCTTGTATTGTGTTTCATTTGTGCAATATTTTTACGTGTGAAGCTAATTTAATCAACTTTGTACTATATAAAAATTTCTGACATTGAAATTTTCAATGTCAAACAAATCCAAAGCAAAAAGCTACAGCATTAGTTTTTTTGATTAAACGAAATAAAGTATATAAATCAGATACGCAAATAGATAACGTTATCCCATCTTGTAAATTAGACATAGGATGTATCTTGTTATACTTAAATGGAATTGCAAATGAGCTATAATGAAATTATTATGAACCAGTGAGGAAATTATTATTCTGGACGAATTTGATACGCCACATCTATAAGAATATTTGAACGTTATCATACCTGTAAGCCGTCCATTGCGTAACTGAAGTACGAGTAACCTTCGAGAACGAAGCAGTCACCGTTCTGTGGCCTGTACATGACTAGAATAAAGTGCAATCCAAACAGTGGAACCAGAACCAAAGTTGCACGAACAGCCTTTCTGAAAATACAAATGTCATACAGATTAATATAATTATGGTTTTAAATATTTAGACTATACCAAAGACAGTTAAGATGTTAATTTTTCCTCGAAGGCTGAACATGTAAACAATTTTCAAATAAATATTTTCTTTGAGAAATTTAAATTAAATAATTCGAATCATTTATACATCATTTATGTAGGAATTAGGTTTCAAAAAGTACAAAATGTTTAAAATATATTCAAGATTTTTAAAATTATAAGCATATGAAAATAAGAAACATCTCTGTAAAGAATATTAAGTTACATTTCGTTGCGCAGGTTATATTTTAACATAAAAGCCTTTAATGTATAAAACTTTGTCAAACTATAAAATGTATCCTACTCTTTAAATCCTACTTAATTTTAGTATTATACATCTTTTTCATTTCAAAATACTTGAAAAGAATGGAAATTAAAAAAAAAAAAACGTTTAAAAACGTAATTTTATTATTTTATAAAAAATATAGCTTATTATTCTATTTATATAAAAATAGCTACAGTGTAATAATTATACATTTACCTTTTCATCTACTTATTGCCAGTAATTAGAGCTATATTTTAGAAAATATGCGCAACGTAAAGCATAAATAATAATTCTTACAGAAATGTTTCTTATTTTCATATGCTTATAATTTTTAAAATTATGGTTATATTTTAAACATTTTACACTTTTTGAAGCCCTATTCCATTATCAATAATGTGCAAAAGATTCGATTTATTTTATTTTAACTTCAAAAAATTATATCTAATTGAAAACTATTTATATTTTTAGCCCTCGAGACTAAGTTAACACCTTTGAGACCCCTTAATGCATTATCTATTAAGGCATCCGGCAACGTATGGAACCATGCATTTTAAGAAGCTTATTTTTGATCTTTTAAAAAATTTAGTGTTATTTGATTAAGAATATGTATACAAAATTGTTTTAAAAATTTTATTAAAATGAAAAATAATTTTTATGGAAATTTTTGGCAAATATTTTTAAAACAATTGTATATATTTTCAAAACCTTCTTTAATGAAAAAATGCCTCTAAAATAATAATATTTGCCTATACATAGATAAGAGTTAGTACAGAATCTGAACGAAAGAATTTTTTTAATGTGTAATACGTTTATTTATTCATATTTCAGTGTATCAGAGTGGAAAAATTCTAAGGAAAAATACCGGTTATTATTTCAATTAATAGTTACTTTGAAAATAGTGTGGATTTTTATAAACTCTTAGTTCAGGCTCTGTTGAGGAGTCTTAGTTATGTATGGGCAAAATATTATTATTATAGAAATATTTTCCATAAAAAATGAATTGTTCAAAGTATGTCCTTTTTCTTCTTTTTTAAAAAAATTGAATTAAATTATTAATTTTTGTATTAACCAGTCTCAAGGGTCTCAGGGCTATTAATTTTGTCACGAGAGCTGAAAATATAAACAATTTTCAAACAGGTACAATTCTTTGAAATTAAAACTAAACAATTCGAATCTTTTACACTTTAATCATAACGGAATGAGGTTTCAAAAAAGTACAAAATGTTTAAAATATAATCATAATTTTAAAAATTATATGCATATAAAAAATAAACATTTCTGTTATAAATATGAAATAATTTTTACGTTGAGCATGCTATTTTTTAAAACACGAGGGAGAGTCGGAAAACAAGTTTCCCTCGTCGACTGTGGTCACAGTTGCGTGTGAAAGTCGAAACGAAGAATGAGACATTAAAGATGAGGCATAAGTTTATTTTCCAGCATAAGAGTAGCAAGTACATTGAGACATTTGTCATACCACTTGAATAGCTTCAAAAATCCCTCCAAGAGAAACTCAGGACTTTGAATAAGGGAGAAGAATTTAATGGCTTGTTTGACTTCAACATTGCTCCAAAGTGCCTTCCGGCGATATTCTTCTTTAAAGCCAGAAAGCAATGAAAGTCACTTAGTGCGAGCTCAGGACTGTATGGGGGATGGTGTAGGCGCTCCCAACCAAGGGTTGCTATATGATATTGTGTTGATATCACCGATTCATCCAACAACAGAACACCAGATTTAAGAAGCTCTGCCCGCTTTTTTTGAATCACATCTTTCAATTACGACAGAGTGTCACAGTACCACATAGCATGTACCCAATGTACTAACGAATGATGCATCGATGTCATGCGTGTTCACCTGCTATGTCGTCTTTCACCCATAGCCGTTAAACGCTTTCCGTATGCAAAGCCCTGAATTTTTCCTGGAGGGATTTTTGAAGCTTATCAAGTGGTATGTGAAGTGTCTCAATGTACTTGGTACTTAAATGGAAAAATAAAGTTATGGCTTATTTTTAATGTCTCAATCTATGATTTTCATACACAACTTTGACCACAATTGACAGGGAAAATTTACTTTCCAACTCACTCTCGTAGTACCTTTTGATGTATAAAATTTTATAGAATTGTAAAATGTATCATACCCTCTTTAAACCTTACCTAATTTTAGTATTATATATCTTTTATGTTTCAAAATATTTAAAAAAAATTAAAAATGTAAATTTTATTTTTAAAAAGTATAATTTATTATTCAATTCATAAAAAAAAAATAACTACAGTGTAATAAGGATACACATTTAATTTAATAAATCACCTTATTGTTAGTAATTAGAGTTATATTTTAGAAAAATATCATGAGCAACGAAAAACTTAATCAATATTTCTCAAAGAAATGTTCCTTATAATTTATAAATTATAATAATATTTTAAACATTGAACCTTTTCTGAATCCTCATTTCTTTGTAAATATTGTGTAAAAGATTCTAATTATTTATTTTTAATTTGGAAGAATTATATCTATCTGAAAATAGTTTATATTTTCAGCCCCCTAGACAAAGTTAACATCCCTGAGACCCCAAGACAAATTTTATATGAAATTCTGACTCAGATGGCCCTAAATATTAATCACATTATTCATGAAGATATCATTTTCAAAATCCCGGTTCCAAACGTTGTCGGGTACCTTAACACAGAACTTGCCTGTTTTTCCTTTTTTATAAATCTTCGAGTTGTATGTTAGTGGAGTATTGCTTGTCTTTATTTTATATATTTGATCAAATTTAAAAAATAAAGACAAACAATAAAGAAATAATCTTTATTTTTTAAAGTCATACCAGCAAAAAATATACCAGAAGATAATAAATTTCTCTGGAGCTGTAACACAACAATAAAACAAATTATTGAAATAATGATTTACTGATATGAACACATAATCTTCAAAAAGAAATTCGAATACTATTTGAAAGAGTTCATTTCCGACAGCAAAAAGTAGGAAATTAAAATTTCTTAGAGAATGAGGCATATCTGCAAAAATTTCATTTCCACGTAGTAAAATGCTGTATGAGATTTCAGATAAATATGGCGAACTACTTTCCCCGTTTATACTAAAAATCTACAAGAAGGCCTTAGTAAACGAATATATGATGGGGAATTTTATATGATGTGTTTCTTGAACACAAGCAAATAAATTAAAAACAAGCATAAGAAAATGGGAAAATGATATGTTCTGAATGGCACTAGATTTGAAATATCTGTATTGCATTCCGGGTACAGTGTATAATTTGAAGGAAGTCATAATTCTTTAACCTGCTCTACGATTTACTTAAACTATTTTTTAAATTAATAAAATAAGGTTTCAAATATTTTAATATTTTTCGAGCAAGCGAAATATTTTACAATTTTTGAATTACAACAAAAACAAATATGAGGCTTATCTGTATAGAAAAATGAACTGCGACAATAATGCTACCTGTTTTTTACAATAAATAACAATGACTTAATTTTAATTTAAAACAAAATATTTAGATACATATCTGTCTATAGAATAATATGCAATATTTAACATGCTAAATAATTCTAGATGCCTGTTATATCACGGAATTATACAAATTATGCGAAACTTAGGAAACAAAATGTAAATCATAATGAGTTCGAATATAATTACCATTACTGTTGTAATTAAATTTCCTAATTTAACTTTTTGAAAATCTACAATTTGAGAAATGCTACGTATATCAGTAAAATACTTTATTTCTATTCATATGAAAATTTTGAAAATAAAATTTGTTTTCTTTTCTCTTAGAAAAGCAATGCTTTTTTCCTGTTAATTTCTTCATCAAACATTTGATTATATAATCTGCACACAGATTAAATAAATATTTTAACTCACCTAAACTGACTTGGTTCATTGGCGTGTGTGGCTCGAAGCTTTGTCCATAAAACTCGAATTATATTGATGAGAAATACCAGGTTCAACTACAAAAAGAAATAAAACATATCTAGATTTATATAAAGCTAAAATACTATAACTATCCTGAAGATTTGTTGCTACTAATTTACCTACTATTCGTATTGATAAGAAAAAAAAAATAGTACAAGCAAGGTACAGAAGGTCGTTCGCTCTTCATAGAAACGATTTTGTTAGTTAATTTTTATCTATACAAAGGCGAGATTTTTGGTGGCGATTTGCTTCTATCTGATAGCCATGATTCTTGGCAATAGCTCTAGCTCGAATTTGCCGTAAAAGTAAACTTTTTCTTTGTACTTTCATGTTAATTTTACTCCAACCGTTTTCCAAAAGTCTGTAGCGTGTTCTGGGATGCCTTTTTTTCTAAGGCTCGTTTTAATAAATTGAAAGCACAGAAAGCACTCTATTGGAGAAGCGCAAGGTGCGATTATACAGCTATTTCATAAAATGGTATAAACTTTAATCCTGTTTCTTATTATGTCTTTTCTAAATAAGTGGCAGTTCAATTAGACGTATGACTAGAAGCTTTTTTCCGCATGAAGCTCGACTTTATCAATGACATTTCCATATAAAGCTGGAATTTCTTCAACCAAACTTGATTCTAAAATATTAAGTTGATATTAGAGCGGCTTAATTTTGGTTTTACTGAGACTTTTTAGATTTTTAAAATTTGCTGTTAAAACAAAATCTTGCAACTTTCATGAATCTCTTTGAGAACTTTTCTGAACACTGACGAAGCCATTTCATGCGGTCATTCCCGTCAGTTCAGCGACAGAAAATTTATTTTCTTTTCTTTTAATCACTTAAATATACCCATTCCTCATCGAATGGTACCACAAATTTCTATTTTTCAGTAGGGAGTTTTTCATATAATTTCCTACAATTTGTTTTTTTTTTCAGCAATATGTTTCGACAATAGCAGACTAACTTTAAATTTAAATATCTTTTTTTAATCCTAAATCTTTGGGAATGATTTTACTTACAGTGCCGGAAGACTTCCCTAGTTTGGATCCAATGAATATTTGAGTCGGCAGATTTTTTCTTTACGATAGGCACTGCACTTTTTTGATAGTTGTCTGCATACCTACAGTCTTAAGATGAGGTTTCGTGGTTATGCTTTCATTTATGCTTTCAGCTAGACCTTTTTTCCTTTCATATTTAATATATTTTATGTATCCTTTTTTTAAATGCAATAACCGAGAATTTTACACCGCTTTATAATTTGTTGATACGAATATTTATCCTCGAAAAGCACAGTTATGTAACTTTCGAGTCAGTTATCCATTTTAGAAGCCATTTTCAAAATATAAAAATATTTAATTTACATTTCAAGGAAAATAAAACATTAGCAGACGATTATTCTGAAGTTTTCAAAATTTTATCACAAAATGTAAATGACCCGTTCCAAACCAGTTTCCATAAAATGCGAATGACCTTCTGCATAATTTAATTAACACCCAAAATTGACGTACATGAAAATTATTAGTGTAAATAAATTCTCAAAATTAATACTGTGCGATATTTTTAAATCCAACAAAATGTTTTTGTGATATGTTTATATTCTATCTAAGTTGAGCTTCATCCAATAAATTTTGATTTTGGCCAATGACAGTACTGGCATACCTCCAAGCAAAATCTCTTTTAACAACATCATTATATTCTCCGAAATTACAGAGCTGCTAAAACTGTAAAATCTCTCTCATATAAGCACCTATAAAATTTCTGAAACAAAGGTGCAAAACCTGTTAATGGCAAATTCCCTAGTTTGATTGATGTTTCATATAAAACGCACATTGAACCAACACAGAAATATTAATTCCTAGACAGTTTGCCCTAAACATTTCTTATATTTTTAGCACGATCAATAATTTTGAATACCTCGAAACCACTCCCTTTTCCTCTTCTGTTTTGTGTCTCATCGTGTAGCCGGCTGCAGCTTGGTTTGTGTGTGTGTGTTTTGTGTCGTCCTTGTAATGTTTTATGCGTTCAAGATGGGGAATAAAGCAGATATAAATAATCACAAGACTGCCTCATCAATCCCATATAAAGAAATACCTTTCAACGGCCACGTCTATTTCATATATATATATAAATATATATATATATATATATATATATATATTATATATATATATATATATATATATATATTATTGTGTAATATATGCTTCAAAAATATATTTCGTAAATTAGAGTGGCATTTTACAGCAATAACAGAAGATTTTACAGCTGTGTTTTTATGCGGTAAAGCTAAACAATATAGAAAATTGTTTAAATAATATGCTTTTACGGTACCAGATATGTAAAAATATATGCTCCTTTAAAACAAATAAAAATTACCAAAGAATGATTCATATATAGTGCTATTTATATTTCTCATCATCATCTAACGGCTACTGCAAAGGGAAATTCTTAAGAAGAAAGCCCTTCAACCACATCATATTTTGTCTGCGTTTTACTGTTCATATTCTTTCACGATGCTTCCGAGTACCTAAGAGATATTGAAGTGTTTGTTGTCATAGGCAAAAGCAGAATTGACGGCAAAATGGTTTACCAATGGCTTTTGGTTATGACAAGAAAAATGCGTCATGTCACTCACCACATTTTCGTCTATCTCTTTTCTATTATTAGATATATCAATCGGACTATACCGAGATGTTGTTTCTGAATATCGCGATGGATGTGTCGTAAAATTTGATGTAACATTAAGTCTGCTTCTTGCACAAAGTGCTCTTCTTTTTCCAACAACATAAAAGATGTAAAGTAAAAATAAAAGTAAAAAAAAAACCAGTTTTTTTTTGCAAGGTGAAGTAGCGAAATAACTCCATAGCAGTAAAAGATTGTAGAAATCAATGCATGTGATTTTCATATACCCCTAAGTGCTATTTTCTTTTCTTAAATCAATCTTAAAGAAAGAAGATTTGAAATTTTTAGACTATTAAAATATATAATTTAGAAGTGGATTTATTCATATTTTAATATATCAGAGAAGAGAAATTTTAAGAAAAAACACCCGTCATTATTTCAGTTGATCGCAACTTTTGGAAAATAAGTAAATTTTCAGAAATCTTAGTTCAGCCCCTGTATAGAAGAATTTGCTATACATCGACAAAATATTATATTTACAAAATCACTTCTCATAAAAGGAGAATGTTCTAAAATATTTCATTATTTCTTCATTTGTTGCCAGAACACTACATTTAAATAATTTTTTCTTGCAATAATATTCTTAAGAAAATTTTATATGTAGGGTAAATCTGATGTGTGAATATGGGCACATTTAAGCAAATACTCAAAGTATACATAATGGTTTTGAGTTGTGGGGCATTCGCTTTGTAGCGTGGGCAATGGTCAAGCGTCATGGTGACTGTGTGTTTTTGTGTAGTGTAGTTCAAACAAAAGTGCAAACAAACCGTTTCTAATGTAAGTACATCTATTTGATAACTCCAATTAGAGTTATTGATACATGTTTTAGTTACCTTACTTAAGATTTAAAAAGCAAAATTAATTCTTTTTACAGGAAACCTATAAATGGCTGCAATCCAATGTGAGTGTAGTATCCATTGGCTTGAGAGGGTGGTTTCGTTCTTTCTCTCTTCGACAGCCGTAATGCCGAATATTGAAAAATGTCATTTGAGAAAATATGCAAAGTATTTTGTGCGTTTCAAACAGAAGTGCATTCAAACCATTGCTAATGTAAGTACAGCTACCTGATACTTCAAATTAGAGTTTTTTTATACATGTTTTAGTTATATTACTTAAGATTTAAAAAGCACAAAATTAATTTATTTTTCAGGAAACCTTTATAATGGCTGCACTCCAAAGTGAGTGTAGTATCCATTGATGGGAGAATGTGGTTTCATTCTTTCTTTCTTCGAACAGTCGTAATATAAATAGTGAATATCATTTGAACAGATCCGGGCAGTAAGCTTAAGGATAATATGGGCACCATTGAAATTTGATGAGGTAATACTTTCCAACCCTATTCCCGGACCACCCCCTCGTTCTACACGTCCTTCCTTCCACAAACTTCTTTCTTGTAATAACTTAGACAAAGTTACAGCAGTACAGAGGTTCATCTATTATCACTACTGAATTTTCGCAGTCAGCAGCATCAATTTTGGAGGAGCTGAGTTTATTTACAAGTAAAATAACCTGTGGAAATCGTGGAAGTCGTAAGAAAGTTGTAAGAGAGCTAGCTAACAAGTGCAGAAGTTTTGACTTCTATGAAGTAGAGAGTTGCCAACAGAGGTCCAGAGAAAGTATAAATAAAAAACGAAAAACAGCAGCAAGTGCTAAAAAACGCAAAGAACCTGCATTTGTAATGTTTGTGGTGCTAACTATTGTGATGGAAATCAGGGATAGGAATGGGCACAATGTTATGGCTCTTGTTCATTCTAGTCCCATTAGGAATATGTCAAGTTAGAGAGTGTTACTCTTATTCTGATGAATGAGTGAGTGAGTGAATATTAACGTCCCGCTGTTCAGCTACACGAGGGCCTTTGGGGACGGTCCGCTTAATTTTGAACCATGGTTAAGTGACGCGGACGACACCTGAGCTGGCACCCACCTCTCCTAACAACCAAACCACACCAACGGGAGGACGTTTGAACTCTCGACAGATTCTACGTGCATCGCTCCCCTACACGGCGGGTCTTTAGTGGTACTGGGATCGAACTCATGACACGATAGCCACGATCCGATGCCTAGACCACTTGGCTACCGCGGCCACTCTATTCTGATGAAGATACAAGTGTAAGTCCCATTTCCCTTAAGTTTGAAATAATTTGTGTTAATTAAATAGTTAACCATATTTCGCCATTTAATTTTTTTTTTTATTTTGTAGATAAAACTTGGAAATTTTTTTGTGGCACACTTTACACAACAACAAAGGTTTAATTTTTTTTCTAACCATTTTCCCAAAGTGTAATTTGTGCAAAAATGCATCTCTGTTTTTAAAAGGTAAATGTATAGAGCTGACAGATTCTGTTATCTTTTTATAATGCAACCTGCCAATATATCCGACAATTGCGCCGCTGCTACCTATAATATAAGGCAAACATGAGCAATTGCAGAATTTGTTTTGGAGATTCTTCATACGCAGAGCAACAAGAGTTACAGGTTTGGTAAAATATTATAAGAAAGATCATACTCTAATGTTTGAAATATCTTGAGTGTTCGGAATAATGAAAAATGTTTTAGTGCAGTATAATTTCAATTAAGAGTTTTGGTCCCAAATTTTCAAATTTCTCCTATTCAACTGACGCAAAATATAAATAAAAAAATCTTTCATACGCTTTTTCGATTCATAAGTTGCCAGTCTTCTTAAGAATAAAACGTATTTCGTGCAGTTTGTTTTAAGATATATTTGCTCCGAACTTTTACGTTTTGTATCATCACCATATAATGGCAAAACCTGATACGATTCTTCACTTTTCCAACTTCTTTAGCACCACTAAGCATAGTGTTATGTATATCCGGGTTCGAGGATTTTATGCAAATCAGTCTCAAAGAACAAGACAGTTCTTCAGGAGCAACGGAGATTTATTGTCAAAAAGCAATCCTAGAAATACAGGATAGAGTACTCAAATTCGCAGTATAAATTCTAGAAGGTCTTCACACCTTCTACTGCGTTCTGAAACAACTCTATCAGTGTCTAAAAAATACGAGTATATTAAAGATTATTCGCAAGCCTTAATTCGTTCTATACAACAGCCGAACCAATCGGTGGTCGACTCTTCAAGGTCAAATCAATACTACTCTCCAACGGTAAAAACAAGACTAATTCTGTTTTGGCGAGCGACTCCCTATTTATAGGTCTCACGGATTTTTGTTGAAAAATCCGCTTGCGTCAAAAATTGTGATATTTGTGGATTTATCCACTAATATCCAAAAGAATCCATAGGGTCATGTCCTCACCAAAAAAAGTCGCCAACATGGTCACCAGGTCAACAACATCGCGGCCAAAAATGATGCCAACTTGACTCTATCGCCAAGAATTTGCCAAGTTTCCTTTGGCACACAAACTCCGTTATAAAGTAAGGAACGGCATTGCTTGCGAATATTGCAATTGTTACATAAATAAGTACAACACAGACTAATATCAACTTATTATACATCCAGATATAAATCTTTTACACTATTTCAAAAATTCGTTACACAAAATTCGTAACAATGTTTTGATAAGTATTCGCTTAAAAACTAAACTAGTACTTCACAAGGTTGTTGTGATACAAATTGAATCGTACGTAAGTTGCTCCAAAAAAATCCCGTTAGTTTACTAACTCATAATTTATTAATAATAAAGCTACATATAATTATAAAAATAAAATATATATTATTAAATTCTGTACATTTTAAGCAACAGAATAAGACAAGAAACCTATAAAAATATGCCTTTTCCCCCAAATACTCGTGTATAAAAGCGATGAAGTAAAACACTTTATATCGCTTGATTTCGCATGATGTTTTTGAAAAGAAGCACGCGAGCTTCAATCTTTAATGAGAATCGAAGAAGTAATTGCGCCTAGTGGTTTCTGAGATAATTTTCCAACATATATTATTCACAGAGGGACATTAGACGAACTTGTTTAAACAGAGAAGGGTTTGTTTGACTGAATGTTACATGTTCCCTAGAGCTAGTATCATTTTTAAGATTCTAGAAGTCCAGTGAAATATTTATTGGTTTCATTTCTTTATTGATCATTTCGTGTGAAAGATCCTTGCATATTATCATCAAAATAAAAATTGGGGTGAAAATATATTTGGATGGACACATATTTTTGATCAAAGCTTTGTTTGCACGAGTACGGAAATATAGTAGAAACAAGACGATAAAGAAGAGTAAAGAAAAATGCCTGGCATATAGAAGGTTGACATTAACTTGCAGGCTGTGATGAGAAATTCAACAAGTAATCTCACTTTTGATTTTAAAAAGTGCAGAAAAGTGTAATATATATATATATATATATATATATATATATATATATATATATATATATATGCCTACATTTGCCTCATTAAACTGAATCTAAACTTAAATGTGCTCGTGCAACTATAAATGTTACGGAATTAGCAAAATAAAAAACATTGAATAAAATTGCCACTATTTTATTTAACTTACATTTATTGATTTTTATGATACAAATTATACTTTTTTTTAGACGCAACGTTAATTAGTGAATACCATCCTTTAATAATGTGGGGCCCTCCGGTATTTTTTTGCTCGCCCAATGGAGGCCAAACCACTTGCCCACCTCTGAATTATGAATTACCATTGTCTACTGTTGTATTATGGACCACCAATTTGTACCCTATTAAACATAATAAGCATACACCGTCAAAAAGAAAGATATGACTGCAACAAATCTTTCCAAATCTTAGAATTTGTTGCAATTCTTATATTTACTAGTCGGATACATAATTTCACTTCACCTTAAATAATTACGTTTATTTTCTGCAATGATTTATGTGCATTGTGAATGATATGCATTCCATAATATACATATCCATTTAACTTTTATTATGTTTTAGATAAATAATATATTGCAGAGGTAGGAATTCTCTTTCTTTGAAGTTGACCTTCCCATATTGCGTTTAAAATAACAACATATTTACAACGTAATTAAACATTAATAACTAAAACTTAAAATAGGTGCTTCTGGGGCTGCGGGTAGCCTAGTTGTTAGAGCATTGGAGTCTAGATCGGAAAGCCTGGGTTCGATCCCGATGCCACCAAATACCCTCCGAGTACACACGAAGTACGTGCTCGTTAAATCAGTGGGTCCGAATGGTGTCGCCATCTATCGTGTTGTACCTAGCAAAATCGTACTGTCACCTTAATGGGGCTCAAAGCTTAGGCTAACGACAGGCGTACTATCCAGCCCGATGCCATGAGGAATTTCGTGGGCCTCGATCTGACTACGACAGACAGGTAGCATAAGCAGCAACTAGAACAACAACAACAGGTGCTTATAAATCGATAATTATAAAAAGAAATCTGGCTCCAACCTAAGTAATTGTTATTTGACTTTTCAACAATGTCGATTTCATAAGCATGGGATGATAAGTTACCACATTTTACTCAATCTTATCCCTTTTTACCGATTTGAGAATTGAAGAATTACGTTTTATAACAGCCTTTTGCTAAATCTGATATTTTCTTAGTATTAAATTGAATAAACATCAAATTTAAAAAAAAAATAAGAATGAAATCTAAACAAAAAATACTTCAATAACTATTTTTTTTTAAAAAAAATTGGAATAGTTTGTCGCTTAACTGTTTTTTTCCTATTGTTGCTAATGCCACTTGACTTTATCAAGGACCATGGAATTCATCACGGTAGGGGCTAGTTTTATGCCTCTCGTTACCATGCGAGTGATAGTATAATATTGCTCGACCCCCCCCCCCCAATTTTGAGAAGAACACTCTGGGAAGAAGCCTGCCACCTATTTTCCGCTTCCACCAAACCTCACGAGAGTACTTGCGGCTTAATGGCTATTTAGAGTGCCTCCATCCCGCACAAAAAAAACTATACATTAACAATCATACATGTCTTCTTCGGGATTCAAACCCACACCCTCTTCGCGTCAATCCTCCTCACTAACAACTGCACCGTATAGGGGTCAATTTTTTTACTTTAATGTATAAGCAAGATGATTTTAGGAATTAATAAATATTATTTTTATAAAGTTTATAGTGACATGCTTTGAGGCATATATAAGACTAAATTATATATAGAATTCGGAAAGCCATAATTCTAAAACTCTATAACTAAATTAGATAGAGATGCATCTATTTCAGGTAAGTATACAAAGTCATTGAGAGAAAGAGAGAGACACAATGCAAAAATGTTTCCTCGTAATATCATTAGCAATAAAACTTTTTTAATCATTAATAAAATATTTCGAAATAAAATACAATTGTGACGGATCTATACGCGTCTATGACTAACCCCTTGGAAACTCTTCTGGGGAAACATTTTTACCAACCAACTTTCACCGAAGGTAAGAAAACATGATTATGCAAATTAAGTATATTATATAAATTCTGTATTCGAGTTTTGAGAGTTAGTTGGTGAGTGGAGGATCATGAATTTATTAAGCGCAAATCTAAGTTTATAAAAGTATCAATTGAAGAATTCCAAGGGAGGATCAGTCGGAGGTGATCGAATCCAGTTAAAGATTTTCGTTCTAGGCCAAAACAGTAGGACTTCACACGAGAGTACAGGTATCATGAGCCTTATTTAAATAGAAGTTAAAGAATAACTTATTAGAGTGCGGCGGAATTGAAATTGAGTTTATATAGGTTATCGTGGAATCAGTTGAGGGTCCGTAATATTATCCCTAGACTAACGGGTCTCACCTTCGTGCTCTGTATACTGATCAACATTCTTAATTGGATTATTATTGTGCTTGCTTGATATTTTGTGACAATAAAATATTTAGAGTGAATCATGTCGACTGATTATTCAGTTCTTCCCACACATCTAGCCGGTACCGAGAGGAGACAAGGGGGATTAGAGGCAAGCAGGAACCGACACGCATTACACAATTGGGCCACAAAAGTGCCTACAAAAAGAAGACAACGCCAAAAATGAAGTAAATATATATATATTTTTAAATAATACAAATTTTTAACGATAAATCGGATTTAAAGAAAGAGAGATCTTACCATTTCATTTCATTTCTTACCATTTATTACAGGTAATTTGAATCAGATATTACTTGTAATAATGGGTACAAACCTTAACCACTATTTCGTCACACGAAAACTTACCGTAAATAAAAATCTCAAACCCTCGAACGAAAACCAATCAGAATACTGCCCATAAATACTGGATTCAGCTGTGTTCTCTAATGATTAAAAAGTTGAACATTTTAAACAAAAACTGTGTTCAAATCCTACTTTAAGGAGGACTATGAAATTTTTAATTATTGAATATCAAATACATGCCTTTAGAGAGAGAGAGAGAGAAAACAATATAAAAATATTTTGTTTGTGATATTACAACATATTTTTTTCATTAAAAACAATTTTTTAAAACATTTAACTCCATAAACGTTTATTCATTTATTTTTTGAAATTTTAGTTTGGCAAAATAAATTGACTCCATAAAGTTAACATTGAAATTTCATGGCATTTTGTATCATTCTATTATCTTCGGGAGGCAGGGGGGGTCTCAACTCATTCTCAACAAGACCAGGATCCGAATAATTTTAATCAATAGATTTTATTCCTGGACATATTCTCCAAAAAAAAAAGGAACATTGGCAAGACTGGGTTATTAACTGCCAAGTCCGTCTACTGTTTCTAGACCTAGGACTACCACTATACCCATAATTACTCATTTAGTCAACACTATACCCTTTCCACTGTACCCCATCATTACACATTTAGTCAACACTATACCCCATACCACTATATTCCATCATTAAACATTTAAACGACACTATACCCCATCACTACACATTTAGTCGACACTATACCCCATTCTTACACATTTAGTTTAGCTTTTTACTACACACAATTTATAGCCATCAGAACTTGAATTCAAATGAAAATAACTTATAGACTCATTTCTTAGCACTGGAAGAGAGGTCGTCCTTCAATGAATCCCTTCCCATTGCGGCATTCATGGAAATGAACAAGCCGACAAGTTGGCCAAAGAGGCTTTGACGCGGCATCTACCTTGTCTATTGATTCCTCTCAGAAATTTCAAGCGACTTATTAGGGATAAAAATCACTACCTTGCATCTACCTTGTCTACTGATTCCTCTTAGAAATTTCAAGCGACTTATTAGGGATAAAAACACTTCAGAAAAGAATATCCAACCTTAAAGACCTAGCTGGTTGATGGTAAATCTTGGTCTTGTCTGCTCGATGGCTAGAGACGCGCTCAAATTTCTGTCCTCCCTAGAGTAGAGGGGTGGCACGTCTTAGAGTCATCACCGGACATGATTATTTGATGGCCCCTCTAATTCAAATTGGCCTGGTTAATTTTCAGTTCTGCCCTCTCTGTATCTATGCGCCAATGACTAGGGAGCATCTTTTTGGTTGCCTCTTTCTACTTTATGTTCGATCTAAAGACATCTATGGAGTTCTCAATTCTCCTAGCGTAACTTTTGTTTAGTACTGGACTGCAAGACACCTGATGTCGGAGAGGACACTGATGGGTGTGATTAAAAAATTATTAAATATAAATGGAACAGTTGGTTTGTATTTATGTTTATGAGATTGCGAGTCACTAATGTTTATTTGTATGTACGAGTATTTGACAAAATATGCTATATGCTGTCATATTAAAAGGGCGGCAGATGAGGTCTATTTTTGTGCAGGGGCCCAAGGCTTCAAGAAGGCTTATGAAGTCACGAATTAACCCTCCACATGAAATAAAATCTTAAGCTTTGTTTTTCTTTCATATCTATTTATTGACGTTAATGGGTTTTTAATATTCATTACTAACATTTTCATTGTTATTAAATATAAATATTCATTTAACTTGTGAGTGAAGTATATTAATTCAATGCTTTATTTCCACGTAATTATATTCTACCCTAAATAAGAATTTTTGGGGGGAAATAATTCAGAGCTTATAATCAGTTGTTATCGTACTTGATGTATAAAATTGAAGCTCTAATAATTCTTTAATTTTAGTCATCACTTTGTGATGACAGCATTCAATTAATGCCTCTAAAATCCCTCAGAAGTAACAATTAATTATTAATCATTGTATTTGAATCAAAAGTAAAGTCAAATTATACGCAGAACTTGCAATGGGTATTTACTTAAAATAATGATTAAAAAAATCCCGTATAACTAGTCCGAGTGTAGTAGAATAATTTATTTTCCTTACGTTATTCAAATATAACATTTACTCTATATAATTACGTTACTCTTTTTCATTCTAGACACGTAAATAAGTAATACGAATGGTCTATTCCATTGCACGCATTTACTTTATTTTATTCTTAAAATATGATTTATGTGTATGGACAGACACACACGAGAACATTTACTTTTCTGCTAAAAAAGAAAAACTCGCATGTGTGCACTTATTCTAATTTTCAGTGCGTATTCAAACTAAAATGCTATGGGTATTGTTTTGATTTTGATAATATTTGATTTGAGTCATTTACAGAATTAAATGTACTACTTCAATATAGGAATTTGGGTGTTTATCTTGATTTGTATAATAAAGTATTTTTAGATAATCGGAAATCCCTTAGTATTCGGTTCTTTTACGTTACAGTAAATTGAAAATGAATATTCGTGCTGCTGTAACTATATCTTGATGAAATATGTTTGTGAATACGGTTAAGGAAAAATAAACAAAAATGTTTTCGTATGAATTGTTTGTTAAACGTCAATTAATAAATAATATTTCCAAAACGAATATGAACATTTACGGTTTCTTCTCATACCTATTTTCCCAAAATAGATTTATTTTTTTTGTTACTTAACTGCTAAAGAGTTAACTAAATAACTGAAACGCTTGGAAATAAAGAAATATACCGACATCCTTTTGGTTTTGCTTATTAGTTTTTAATTTTTGTACTTATTTGTATTATTCATTAAGTTTAAATGTGTCACTTTGCTTATGGATAACTGAATAATATTCATGGGTGACCTTCGAGCCTCATACACGAGTAGTTGTATACTTGTCTAATTTATATTAAGTTAAAAGTTACCAGATTAAACAAAATTTAGAGATTTCAGTTTCATACAAACATAGCATACAATTCTTACATTTTACTTTACTAACATATTTTTATTTTTATGTTTATATATATTTACATTGTAAAAACGCCGGCTGGGTGGCGTGGTTGCTTTGTCACTGGTTTTCTGCACCCAAGGTTGCGGGTTCGACCCCAACCCAAGTCGGTGGATTTTCGTCATGCAGAAAACCGACAGGGGCCATGTCGTATGATTATACGGCATGTAAAAGCTCCCTAGAGTGTCTGTTTGGCTTGGGTGCTCTCGGCAAAATTAAATCCTAGTACAGGTTCGCATCGCCAAACCTCAGGTGTCTCCCTCTGTGGAGGAACCTGGGCATCAAATTTACTTGCAGCGATTAGTATCCACCTATATGGTGCCGCACTAAAGAGTGATATCAGCTCCTAGGGATGTACTAGGTCTGCCATGATAAAAATATCAATCCACAGCCCCATTGTAAAAAATCGTTACCTTTTTTCATGCACTTTGTTAAGAATAAAGAAAATCATTTTTCACGTGATTATAAACGGTTAAAAAAGTGTTTGTTCTACTTTGAATTTGATCATGGTATTTCAAAAATCCTCTTCATCACCCAAAACCATTTAATATACTTGTGATATTTTTGTGGGGATGCATTTCTTTAAATTTCAACTTACAATAACAATTAAGTAATTTCAGCTGGTTTTAATGTTTATGACTCAAATGGTTTAGTATCTTTAAGTACTTAAAAAATCATCGACTTTTCGAAAATATTCGCAAATTTAATCGTTAGAAGACGGTAATTTGAGAAGAAATATCTCATTTAGAGAGACGAGAATTTTGGATATGCTGTGTTCTCTTTTCCTGTCATTTGATTGGCATTATCACGTGACTTCAGACAATAAAAACAAAATAACTTATGGTTGGCATCCTGAGCAGCGGGGATCATAGCGGATTTAAGAGTAAGTACCCTCTTCGGCTGAAAACAGAAGGTGTTTTTAAAGGGATGGACATTTAAGGGTTTTGACAAACCAAAAGATATTTAGAAAAAAATAAGAGAGTAAGAAATTCCTTAGTTTTGTAATTTATTTCGTCCTTTAATAATAAAATAAATCATACAGACTGTTTAGGAGACAATTTTCTTTGGTTGAACTATCAACCACTCGATTTGTTAAGTCCAATATAACACTTTTAATGTAAACAGCATCAATATTGAAGCAAAAATTGACCTATTGCAAAAATAACCAGTAAAATGTTAACAAAGGATTGCCTCTTAAATCCGTTGTAAATAAACCGTGATTTCGTTAGTATCTGTTTTGAAATGGACTGCATCGTTTAAGCTATTTTGTCTGGTCTGTGTTTATCTTTTTCTACAAGAGGAAAAGTTTTGTAATTGGAAGTACAGCCCAAATTGTTCTTGATCATTCCAATCTGTAGTTAATGAGGTACCAGTAATGATTATTCAAAAAAATAGAATATCGTATAAACTTTATGAAAGCTCTTGGCTTTGAATTAGATCATTTAGAAATTGCTTCTGCCTTTCAAGCTAATTTTACGAGCATAAAAAGGCAATGATTTACTACAGATCTTCTTACATTCTACGTTATAAGATCCATTGATCTAACGCAAGATCATAAGAGAACTGTAGTTACAAAATATGTGAATGCATATGCTCTATAAATTGACTTTTATTCTGCGAACTTCAAATGCTTTAAAAAAATGAAATCATTTTAATATTCATCTGAATAATATATAAAAGTAAAAAACAAAAATTTTTTTTATGAAAATTATTAATTAATATTATTGAAATACTCGTACGTTAGACATCTATAAAAGTTAATAAGTTTCATTAGTTTCAATACAACTCCAGCATTAAGTTTCTAGAGGTACATATTAAATCATTTATTAGGGATTATAAGATTAAATAATATTAATGTGAGTGTTTTTATGAGTGCATATATTCCTTTATTAATTAAAAAATATATTAATTATAAAAAAACCGATCGAATATTATGCATTTTTATATAAATTTATTATTTTACACAATAAATGTAAGATTTCCTATTAAAGTAACATAATTTAATAGCTTATGAGGAGCTTATTTAATAGCTTATTTAATAGCTTATGAATAGCTTATTTAATTTAATAGCTCTTCTCATCTATGCTATAATGAACAATTTTTAGACTGAAAGGCAACATCTTCCTTATTAATAAATCTTGATACTAATAGATCAATTCATTAACACGGTTAATTAATTTATGAAAAAATACATCCTATTACGTAATCCATTTTTTGCTTACAATATTACATAAATTATAGTCTGTATAAAGTAGATTTTTCTCCAGTTTTTGCCTGAAACTATTCTTTTAATCTTAGGGACAATCCTTTTAAATATGTATCAGTATAAACATTAAATGTTATATAACAGGGGTACTAAACCTTTTTTTTCTGCTGGACCGCATACATATATTAGCTATTTCCCGCGGACACAATATGAGGATAAAGGGGGAGGAGAGAAATGCTTTAAGACCAAGATAACATTGAAAATTTAAGAATTGGAAAATTGATCAAAATATACTGTTTTCCTATCTTAAGGTATCAGAATAGTTGCGACAACTTTTTTTTCTTAAAAAAAAGGAGATATTTGGATTTTTTTTGTTATTTTTAGATTCGTTTAGTGCATTTTAAGAAAAATGTGTGAAAATTGAGAAGAGAAAAAGAAATTATTAATATTACAATGGGAAAAAATAGGTAAAAATTGACAAAAAATAGCATAAACGCGGCCCATTCTGCATCAACGGTTTGTGAACAAATTTTCAATTTTTTCAATCTAATGTGCTGCTATATTATTCAATTTTGAAATGACCTTCAGGATAAGAGATATTTTCTTTTTTACAAAAACTAGAGCACTTTATCTCGGTTACTATATGAAAATGCTTAAGAAGACAGTGATTATTTTCACATAAGTGACTGTAAATTTTGTAATAAAACAGTGATTGATAAATCTGAAGGTTAAAACAATTCTACTATTGTACAGAACTTACAGAAAAATTTCAGTTATGTTCAAAACTTTTTGAGCAATCGCTGACCCCGTTTGATTATTTTCAAAAGATCACATTTCGAGTAAAACACGTTTTAAAGTATGACATCTTGCTTAAATTAATGGCATCTGCTTTTACTAAAATACTTGTATTTTTTGTTCTAGTTATAACGGAAAATGATAAACTTGGTATTTTTATAAAGCTAATAAGATGGCGCACAATATAAAATTATAAAAAAAAATTGTCAATTTTTTGGCAAAATTCACAGTTTTAGGGTAGTCGGATACCTTAACTATTATTTTATATATTTTTTTATATTTGTCATAAAAACTAAATTAGATGCTCACACACATTTAAGAAACACTCCTTCACGATTGCTGCATCAGTAACCGAATTCGTATGATTGCCAATAATATAAACAATTTCGTAGGATATCTTTGTTACGACTGTGGCATTACTATTGACAAAACACTTTGTTGCTGTTGCCAAAGATTATTGAAGAAATCCTATCAATCATCTCTTAAAAGATTTCTTCGAGGGAAAGTGTCATTGAATGATTCCTATTTATTGGTATTTATTTAAAGCACTTTCGGGGCAAATAAAAAAAATTACAGATCTGTGTGTTTTTTTTTTCACAACAAATTAGTCAACCTCGCAAAAGTCTTGAGACAATACATTTTTTTCGAACATTTTTCTCTTGCAAGATATGAAAAATGGTTAGAAATTATTTCCACCCATAAAATTGTCACTACTCTACCGTTGTCTGCCTTCGCTAATAGTAACAATTACAAATAGAAAAAGAATATTAATTCACATCCGTACGACATCGACAGAAAAAGAAAATTTGATATATTTGATTTCTTGCTTTGATTTCTTGCAAAGTTTTAATATTTTGTTCAGGGATATCTTAAGACTTCTTGAGGCCTTGGGCCCTCTCACAAAAGTAGGCTCCTACACAAATGTTAACACCACACAGGGACGTCTTAAAACTCTTTAAGGCTCCCGGCCCCAAAGAAATATTAAGTTGTTTTTGAGGCCCTGGTCCCCTATGCAAAAGTAGGCCCTACCCGAGATCTTTAAAAGTGGACACTATATAGCATGTATTGTCAAATCCTCGTTCAAACGGTAATTTAAAACAAATAAATGAGCACGATTCACAATATCAAAAACCGGCTGGACCGATGGCCGCATTTCGACTAAATGAGCTAAATGATTGTTTATGGTATTAGGCGTAAGCCTAGACAAGGACAACGGTCATCACATAACAATATATACAGCTTGAAATTCCCTGTTTTTAGGAGAATGTGTACGTGATAAATATTTGAACACATTAAAGTTATCCGGATCATGATCTTATTAAGACCGAGTAGAAAACGAAACGAGGCCCCCAACGTGGACGAGGCCCTGGGCCCGGTCAAAGTTGGCCCATGCCTTAAGACGTCCTTAACTTTTTTCTTAAATAAGTGAATTTCTCAGAGCAATAGGCCACGACCGGGCCAATTTAAAAAGCTCAATGGGCCGCAGGTTGAGTATTGCTGTACTCGCTCCTGAATGAGTTTAAGAATTTTATTAAATGAAAAAAATGTGTTAGAAATTGTAAAATAAAGTTATAACTTACATTTACAGTATTTCTTAAAGTTTTAAGTTTTTCATTTTTGATATATAACCATTTGAGTTGTAATGTTGTATATGTACATCAGCGGGAAGCAGTTTAACAGGTGGTATGAAATATATATATATATATATATATATCATTTTAGTCCATTGACTCTTCTGGTTTCTTACATTCTAAAGGTCTAACTCTGTTTCATGCTATACAAATGCTTAGTTAATTCTAGTACAATATATTTTTCCATCATTTTTATATTGTGTTTCTTGAAATCTGGTTTTAATCTTCTAGTTTTGATAGTGGTATAGTTTAGTACTATCAGTTTTATTATACTGTGTATTTTTTTCATTTTATGATGCTATATATATATATATATATATAAACGTTTTGTGTTTTAGCCTCAGGTGGTAAAGCCGTTGATGTACGTCAGTCTAAAGTTTTGAAGAAAGATAGGACCATCTATTGGCTGCAAATAATTTTAGCCTTACATTTTAAATAGAAGAGCAGTAGCAAATATATTTCCATAAACTAACAAATTTACGATAATCCAAGATGGTAGCGAGTCGACGAAAATGTACAGTTACACCTGATAAAATGGAGAAAATTTTTACAGAAAAGGAAGGAAGAGATGAATTTTCTAATGCAAACAGGGATGAACAATCATTAGAAACAAGTTTTGCCTCCTGTTTAAAGTTTGTTCGTCTTGACTGAAAAAATGATATACTAAATGAAATTAATTATTGTTTCAATGCTTTTAGATTATATTTTCTTGTTCTGAACGAAAAAAAATGGAAGGGAGGGGGGGGGGTTGTCAAGAAAACTCACTACAGGGGATCATCAATTGGAAAATTAACCTAACGCTCAAAGCGTTAATAATTCATATTAATATTATTTTTCTTTTTCTCATGATTTTACAATTAGAAAATAAGTTATCTTTTGATTGTTGTAAAAATGTTGTAAAAGTCTATGTCATCAAATTTTCAAATAACTGATTTCTTCATAAGGGAACAAATTTAAGAACCATCTCACAGAAAGAACCATAACTCAGAAACTATTGAAAAGAATTTTACGAAATTTAAATCTCTTTTCGGGATAAATTAGATAGGGAAACAATTACATCTTATCGAGAAAAGTATTTTTATAAATCAATTAATCTATTTAATTAATTCACTAATATTTTAATTATATCTCTTGTGAGCTAGTAACAATTTTGTTCAATTGCTATAAAAACTGCAAACTTTGTCAAGCTTGTCCATTTTTGTTAATGCTTTTACGCTAAAAATTGTTTTTCTCACTTAATCACTTATTCTTCTGTTACAAACGTTAAGAGTCAAATTCTAAATTAAGTACAGTTGTAGTATGAATAACATTTATCACGTTAATAAAAATCTTTGGTAATCAATTCGCATTTGAAAGATGGAAATTTAAATGTGGAAACTGTTTCAGTTGGACTGCATAAAAACCAGTATTCTGTTTTACTTTTAGTGCAAACAATTAAATAGAGATAAAATTTCACAATTTTACTAACGATTTTATGATTAGTATACCTTTTAACACACACAACTCAAATATAAACCATATAAACATTTGAAGCTTAAAAATTTCAAAGATGAAGTCATCATCAGTGCAAGAAATAAACACAGACCAAAAAGTTAGTCTGTAACAATCCTCGAGAAAACACTGTTTTTCACATAGCTAAGAAAAAAAGTTAACAAGAAATGACTTTGGATTTGGGATCTTTGTTTGTTGATCTTTAAGCACAAAGAAAAGAACATCTGCTCTCTCCGTTGACTAAAGGTTAATTCACAAAAGCGTTGTCTTCATGGGAAATGTACAGTTGGCGCTTTTTCACAAAAAAAATCAAGTGCTCGAAGAAGATTTAAGATAAATCTCGTAAATTGATGTTGTTCAGTGGAAGGATATGATTTCTCTGCATTTTCAGCAGCGGAAGATATATAATATGTTATTTTAAAACGAGAAGAAAAGTTCGAAATATTTTTCAATATCTTGCAACTGATTGAAAAACAATTGAATACTTTTAGATACATCTTTCGCTTTCTTTTGAAATTTCATTAAGCATCTGAAATATATTTTTCCGTTGGATAAAAGTTACGATGTAGAAAATAAGTTCTAAATGTACTCTCGACTACTTTATAACGCTTTGTTGTGCTGCTATCTTCAACAAAACACTTTTATAATTTTGCCAAACATTGCATATATTGTTTTTATTTACTGCATTATGTTGGTTTGTGTAGAAATTACATTGAAATATAATTAAATATCTATAAAAGCATTAATATAATGAGTTAAAATTGCGTAAAGGTTAAGTAAAACTTACAAATAAACTGAGCAGATTCAAGCCATTAGCCACCCATTCGTATGGTTTCACTGGAACTGCCCAGCATCTATAAAAATAAAAATAAATCTACAGTTAAATCATTTTAAACAATAAAAATATGCCTGTAATATTGCTAAACTAATTCAAAATTAAGTACAATATAATTAAATGAAAATAATTACGAATAATAGTAAACATTTAGATTAGTCTAATAATGCTATTCAAATTTAATTATAACTGCAATCACACCCCTCAATTTTTTCAATTTAATGTCATTCTAAAAATTAATATGAATAGAATTTGCATTCAAATCGGTTTTAAAGATAGTTATTAAATATTTCCGCAGTTTTAATGCATACAATACAATTTGACGTAATTATTTGTTGGCATTTATAGAAATTAATTATATATAATTTACTTAATTTGTTGAATTAAACTTATGAAATTACAGAAATAAATTTCTCCCAAATACAAAAAAATTTAGCAATCATGTAATTTTACTTATTGTGGAGTTCTTACCCATATATCATTATATTTTTAAAATCAATTATTGTGATAAAGTTGTTTATATTTGTGATAAAGTTAATGGAACATTTTGTATAGTAAATATAGGAATTTGTAATGCAATGAAAAATAAAAAGTTCCCATACGTATGTACAGACATCGGACATTATTGTCAATTATTATAAACCACTGATGGAGATCAACCATATTATTTTAATGTGTGTAAATTTTTTTAAATAACAATTTTTTAAATGATTGCAAATGTAAAACATTATGTATATATATATATATATATCAGTGGCGCACACACAGGAGTTTTTAAAGGGGGTGGAGGGGGGTCCAGGGTTGAAAGTCTATCATTCTGTTATCATGCTACAATACGCCGCCCAACGTATTATTTTGGTTTGTCGAGTTTCGGGAACAAAAAAACTGTAACTTTAATTATTGAATAAATAATTAGCATTAATTAGTAAAACTAATAATTGAAAACAAATACTTAACTAAATTTTACGTTCTATATACATTGGCTTATAATCAATTGGAAAAAAAATTCAAGGGCTGTAAGAAGGGTTCCAAACCCAAAAACCCTTGTGTGCGCCACTGATATATATATGATACATTTTCACTGAACAGAAAATAACATTTGATTATGAATGGAAGTTATACTTATCATTGGATTTAAATTGGTAAAATGTCTTCCATAAACACGTTATCTATTTATTAGTAGTAGATGATGTTAATAAAAACATCACACGTTTTATTGTTTTAATAGTTTTAAACATTTTTTGTTTAACCAAGTCTATCTCAAACCTATCAGGGCTCTCCATTGAAGCAATAATGCAAATACTTCACATTATCAATCAAGCAAACTACAATGTTACAATGAAAGCCTCATGTTAAACTAACCTTAACAACATACAGCAATACTTTTCTATAGACGGCATAAAATTTGCATGATTTTCATTTAAGAAGATATATTCGTTTGAAAGGCAGAAATCAGTTCTATAGAATAAGATGAATACGAATTAGCGAATAAAGAAGTAGGTTAAATAGTAAATGCTGCATATAATTATTTTGCATCAATAATTAAACCCAAAAGATACCGTGTTCATCGGGATTGTAATGCATAATTTATCAACTAATCATACAATTCAGCATACATCTACACAATTGAGATTGTATATTTGAAGTACTTTAAACAGAATTCAAATTATGGGATGATTCAGCTCACGTTTAGAATATAAATAGTAGTTAGTTAAGAAACTAATGTAATCGTTTCTATTAGTTATTCCCGTTATAGATTCTTCAAATAACTAGAAAATAGAATTTGTAATCTTGTTATAGAATCTTACATTTCTTATATTTCCTATTTTAAAAAAAAATATGTTTTATTATTAAATATATGTTTTAACTTAGTTTTTGATCAAATAGAAAAAATATTATTTTTGCCAATGGTGGTTTTATGTTTCAATTTATTGATTGCTTTGAGAGTTTAAAATACTTCCAAGTGTGTAATATGACATGAAAGAATGATTATCTTATGGGCACATAATATTTCGTGCGCATCTTTTTTCAAGTGGGCATGGTACGATTTATAGAAAAATCTTTAGTTTAATGGTTTTGAAAATTATTTTGCTCGTAACCAATGTATATGGATTACGTAAAAAAGAGTTTGTTCTCAAAATACTACACGGTACAGACCATTTACCTTTTTGAAGAAAGATTTTAAAATTTATGAAAGGATTTTTACAATGCTACTCCCTACAATAATTGGCGTACACAAATCAAATTTGATTTACAAGTACGTCAAGTTATGCAAAACAAAAGTTGGTATAGATTTTTTCTGGCATGACTGATATTTGTAAAATACATTTTTTTCAAAATGTGTATTCAAAATTCCTTAAAAAATGTAAAAACTCTAAACTCAACTATTTTTTAAAAAAAAACAAGTTCTGCTATGATTCAAAAATGCATACCAACTTTTGTTACATGTACTATTAGCAATAAGTAAAAAAAAATAAAAGCATTAGGCACAATAGAAAAAAGCCTTAGTATTTTTAATGAGCTGTCAGATGGGAATCAAAACAAAACCTTATCAGAACTATTATTTTTTTAATTTCCAGTATTTAAATTTTATGAGATTATAGAAAATTACGCGAGAGTAATTTAGACTAAAAAAAAACTTATTTAAATTTCTGACCGGTTTTTGTCAATTGAATCATACCGTGTCCCCTTAAAAAATATAAAAACTTTCTGCATGCAATTTGTAATCTTCTACTTATAGAAATAACATTACTACCATAGTATTCTCTTTTTTAGTAACACATAAGAAAGATAATGACCTGGCTGTTCATTATATTAGCATTGTTATTTTAGGACGTTATATAAATAGTTGGTACAATATTTTCCCCTTATATATAAATATATATATATATATATATATTTCAATCTCTCTAATAATTTTTCTTTAATTTGGTATACATATAAAGAAACTATGTGGTTTGAAGTGTATTATCCGGAACGTTTTATTATATTTAGAAAATTTTTGCTTAGAACATAATTCTCATCATGCTCAAAATGCAAACAAAAAGCGAAACTAATAATGCCGCAATTTATATTTTTTTAAATAACCTTTGGAACTCTCTAATAACTACTGATTAAAAGGGAACAATTTATTTTCTTAACAAATTAATATTCTGCGCATTGCAATACTTACTGTTCATCAGCAAAGTACCACCTCAAAAGAGCAACAGTTCCGACAGGAAATATGGGAAAGACTGAAACAAAATAGAATATTTTTAAGCATAATTTATTAGCATATGAAAAATTAATTTCGAAGAAATTAACAAACCTTCACTTCATTTTTTTAATACTCCTTTTTGCATAATTTCAGAGTTTTTGGTTTTTTATATACCGATTCAAAAAATACTTCTTAAAAACTAAATTAGAAAGCTTTTTCATCCAGATAGGTTCAAGTAATTCTCAGTTTGTGAAAATAAAAACATCAATGCATTTCTCAATGTAACCAATTTAGACATAATATAGTAAAATTATGCAAATGAGTTTCCAATTAATAAGTTTTCGTGAAATTAAAACATTCAAAGTCTAAAATAGTGATATTCAAAATGAAATGAGTTTAACAAAACTAGAAACACACCGCGCGCGCTCGTTAGATTTAATCCTCTTTAGAAATCAAAGCAATACAAAACAATAATTTCTCTCCTGACTGCTTCCTATAACATTATTATGTACTGAGAAACATGTCTGCTAATTTTAAACTGTTTCACACGAGTTAATTTGTGCCACACATAATAGAAGGAGCGAATAGAGAGCTAGTTTTCAATAAAAACGTCTGGGTCCTTTCACACATGGTCAACTGGCATTACTTGTTGGGAAACTCTCGAAAACGATGTTCTCCTCTCCATTGTTTGACTAAACTAAAATGATTTTGTGGGAGCTACGCTTTTCACAAACTGTTATTTGTGTATTGAATCATTGTTACCGATGAGATTGTGAGCTTCGCTACCACACTAGCTCTTCAGGTAACTTTGTTCATCTCCTATGGAAGGAATTTTCTTCTCTCTTCACACTTCTCTAAAAACAGTTAACGATGTGAATAAATCAAAGTTCCCACGTGTGAAATCGGTCTTATACATCTATTTATAAGCCAGTGCTTCTCAAACTTTCACTATTTGTGACTCAATATTCAATCATAATTATCATCGTCCACCTCCCTCCATACAATAACAATGTATTGAATTCAATAATACTATACTTTGATGCTAAAGCTGCAATGCAACTTGAATCTGTTAAGTGCCACCAGCGTATATAAACGTCTCGCTTAGCTAAAGTGTTATTTTCTCCGGACATATATATGTACGTTTGCCCGAAGTACGATTTTTTCTGTGCACTGTTATCCATAAAATTATTCCAAAGGCTTTAGAATGCAATAAAAGGGTTTTGGTAGTGTTTGCGAAGGATGTACTTATTTCAGAAGATTTGCTTATTTATTCTTTTTCTCCCCCCTCCCCCGATAGATCATATATGCATGCCTACGTGGGAAACAGTGGTATTGGGGGGTGAATAGCGTAACTTTTAATAGGCAGTTAAGGGATTAATTATAAGCCATGCACATTATCAAGCGTTAACTTTTGTATATAATTTCAAATATGATAAGACCATGGGCACTGGTAATTATTAAACTTGTTCTTAACTTATTATTGTTAAATTATTTTTAAAATACACAGTGCAAAACTGATATAATTATAAGTGTGTTATATCAGTGTAAATGTGTATTTTATTTTTAATTATCTCAGAATGTATTTTTCGTTTGTTTACTTTTAGCAAATTAATAATTTTTTTAAAAATAATCTTTTGTTTTCGACTTTTCAGTAGGCTCGCGCTCCCTTGTAGAGTTATCACGACCTAGAAGAGGGACACGTCCCACAGTTTTAGAAACGCTGATTTACGCCATAGAAGGCTGAATTTATAAACGTTTTCTCTGACCCTCAGAATTAATTAAACAATCCTTGTACGGGCAGTATTTTTATTCTCTAAATATTTGAAATTCAAAAACAATTTTAAAGTTAAAACAAAAGAGAACCAGCGTAAACTCAACTTTTTCTAGATTCTAGGTAGTAATTCATATTTTTGTTGCATTCGAAATTACATTATAAAGATTTTCAATAGAAAATAACTTAAATCGACTATATAACTAAGTCTTTCTAATAATTAAAGTTAATCGAAATTATAAAAAAAGCAAGTAAAATAATTATTAATTTACAAAAAAAATTATTATTATTTATGAATAGATAAAGCCTTGTTGGGAAGTTAAATATCCATGAATATTGTAAAATTATAAAATGAAATGTGGACATTTTGATAATGATTACTCATTTATCGCTTTCTTTCAAAGATGCTATTTTATTAAATCATATACTTTTGCAAAAAAATCATGATAATTACTATTAATATATTTTTACCAAGGTGGAAAATTGATATCTCAAACTCAGTTGTTCAAAATACAGAGTTTTGTAAAAAGCTCATTTAATAAATTACCACCATTATTCAAAATATTCTATATACTTATGTATTAGGGTCAATATTCTTGATACATACATTTATAGCGTTATCGAAAGAAAAAAAAAACTGTCGGCCTTTTCTTTTGTACTTAACACGTTGCAAACTTAAAAGCTATGATCCTTGAGAAAATGTGATGTTTAGCTTAAACAAAGTTTGAGAGTTCTAATTAATTCTTTTCTTTGATCATGAATATTAAAATGCCCGGTGAAAGAAAGTATTATTAATAACGAAAGGTATTTTTTTGATCAAAATTTCTTACGAGAAATTTACAGTCGATGTTTAATTAAATATTAAAAAGAAGATGCTCCTAGAATTTTGCTGCTTTCGGAGATTAAAAATCAAATTAATGATTTCATAATGTTACAAAGTTTAAAAGTTTTTCATTTTATAAGTATTACTTTGTGCTAGATGGTGTTCAACAACCAAAATCTATCATGAAATAAGAATTAATTGAAAAAAAATTATTTGCAGAATGTTTTCTTCCAATTTAGTGCAAAATTGGAATCTATATTATATGAAAAGTGCAAAACATCCAAATTTATTAATAACTCAATATTAATGTGCTGTTGTTTACTCGTATATTTTAAGTCTTAATATTGTTCTTGGTTTCGGCTTACCAGGTGCCGTTGTTTACTAGGATTTTTATCTCGAATATTATAATGTATTCTCTCTATTTTCAGTCTAATAATTGTTACGGTTTAATTTGTTAAAGATTGCTAAGTTTATCGTTGAAAGTTATTGTTACTAATAAATCCAGGAAAAAGACAATTCTAGAACTCCAGAATAATATTATTATTTATAACACCACACACATGCAACAGTGTATTTATTACAGTTAATCTTTCCATCTAAAACTATAAAAAATAATTATCACTACAATTTTGCTACTATCTTAGGCTTTTTAAACATTCAAACATAATTTGCTAAGAAAAAATATATAGTTATTGCATTTGATTTTAATGCAGTTTAAATCATTTCACTTACAACAATTTAAATTGCCGTATCTGAAATATTTTATGAATAATTATTTAATTTTTTCATTATCAGGTTCTCACGGCAATTCTAAATGTGGTTTTATAGTTTATTTTCTTTATTTCCATCGTACATTATAAAAATTTAAATTAAATTTCTTAAGTATGATTTTTGTAACATTTCAACATATTTGAAGGCCAAATTCCTTGATGTTTGTAAAGTGGCTTATAAAATATCTGCAATATATTTTTTTAAAACTCATTTTTAAATATTAATTTTTCATTAACTATTGCAATACTTTATCGATCGGTATCTTGCAATTCCAGAGAATAGATTTGTTTTAATTTGTTACAAAAAAGTTTCGTAGCACCCTTCTATTTATTTAAAAATTGCCCTTTGTAAAAGAGATCAATGTCTCCATTTGGATTGCATTCTTTCCAAATGGTCAAATTTTGTCACGATCCATAAACATTTCATTCTTACTTTCGGTTTTCAATAACAATAATGGGCTTATGAAATTTGTTTTGCTTATAGCTTAAACAAATATTATTAAATTTTCCATAAGTTTTACTTTTTTCCAAAGAGCCACGCACATATTTCGTCTCGTAACTGATTCATACAAATATGTAAGATCCATTACGAAAACATTCTTCTATTTTTCAATTCTATCTATTAGTTCCCACGCTCCCTATATGTATTTATTTATGTATCTCATATACAAATTTTCAATCCTTAATAAAGTACGTTTTATTCACCCAATCCAGTTCGAATTCATTTTTTAAAATTTGCAGTGGATGACACTTTATGTTAATAGAGTTTTTTTCAAATATTGATAATTTAATTTAATTAATTAATTAATTTTAGTTTAAGAAATATATTTCACAATCGATATTATTCCTCTAGATGGCAGCACCATTGGATAAAATAGCTTTTGTTAAATTTATGATAGAGATTTAACTTAACCTGAATAATCATAAGCTACTTAGATGCCAGGATTACCTTTTACACTGGTTTTAAGATAATTCTTACCTATTATATTCGACTTTTTTTTAGAAATGTAATTACAAATTTAATGTGGTTAAAAATTTTTGATGTTAAGTTAAAAGGTGTTTTGCCACTTAATATTTTGATTCTGTCATACGTATATTCATATTTATATTAATTGTAATTATTTAATAAAAAGTAACTGAAATAAAATTTTCTTTGTTGACCTAAATAGAAATTGACTTAATTTTTTAAAAATATTATTTGTTACTATGTAAGATTTTTCTGAAGGCAGTCAATGTTAGACTTTAAATGGTGAATAGAAAAAATGTTTATGCAGTAAGCAGAAAGCAATACATTACTCTTCTTATTACAGATAATGTTAATTTATTTTAAGACAAGCAGAATATGAATTTTTTGAGGATTTGTTGGACAATTTAATTCATTTATTTCGATCATTTAGTCTTATTTGATATTTTTGTCCATGAAAAAAGGCTTCTTTTAGTTATATTTCTTAAAATGATAGTTTGTAATATGTAGTATAGACAAAAATAGCTATGTACATTAATGCAGACTAGAAATTTTTTTTATTTCTAATCCTAGACACTTGTAGTTAATTAAAACAACAGCTTGACTCTTTATTGAATTCTTTCTTCTCATTTTGTATGTCAATAACCTCTTACTGTTTAACAAAAGTTTTCTTTTTACTAAGGTTCACAATTTAATTCTAAATTCATTCTCTCTCTCTCTCTCTCATTCATTGAAAAGAAATGCTAGCGTTAGTTAAAACAGCTTCAACATCAATGGACTTGAGGAAACACTTCGTTATAATCGTAATGTAATATATATTTATGAAGTACAAAATGTGTAAATGATATACCTAGTGTTGGTAATAAATAATAAAGTTAAGCATGTATTAAGGCGACACATATCTTTTTCTTGTTCCATATTACGAAACGAAAAAATATGAATTTTTTATCAGATAATAGAAGGATAGATAAAAAAAATGAAAGCAAAACACTAAATTTAAATTGAAATGGATGTGTAACAGTTAGGGATTGCAATGCCGGTACACCGGGATACCGAATACAGGTATTTTGAGCCCTTTGTACAATTTTGTAATACCGGTATTCACAAGCTTAAATACCGGTTTTTTCGGTATTTCTTAGAAACTTTTTAAATTGTCTCCACTATATGTCCAGAGATCGGCAACATAGGAAAATAGTATACGTTTTTTGTTTTTATGCCTCCTTAACGGGTGAAATTATTTACACTGTGAATACAAAGTTGCATCGTATAATCAAGGGAAGTGATAAAATATGTGAATCATCCAAGGAGGTGAATCAAACTATCCTATTGCAGCTCAGAGCGACACTGCACACGAATATTAGACTACGAATCCTGTGCGTATGTGTGAAAACATGCGTATGTTTCGCGCGTAATATAAATGTGCGCGTAATATTTCGATATTTTTCAGATTGGTGAGTTTGTTATTCACATTGTACTTGCGTATCATACTTTAGGGTTCAAAATATTTTTCAGATTTATTATATATATACTCATAAATAATAAACCATAATAATGAATAAGAATAACTTTAAAGAACATAAAAAATAATTTGATAATGCTTCAGTTTGGTTTCATTATTTATATAATGAAAACCACGCTGGACCACAGACCGAATAGTGATATTTATATTTTTTGTGATTTAAATAAATAGATGCTCCTTTACTTCTTTGTGTTTATTTTTATGCTGTTATAATTTATAAGTTACACGTTATTTTTTGTGATATTTATACTCTCTAATAAAACTGGCAAATAAAACAAAGAAACGCCTGTGTTTTCTTTCTTTTCTAAAATTTCTGCTACCGGTATTAAAACCAGTATCTCGTTATTAAGACCTAAAAACTACCGAATACCGGTATAGAACTTTTAGTCCGATATTGCAATTCCTAGTAACAGTTCACTTTTTTTTTACAATTCCATGCATTGTCATCAGCTTCTGAGCAATTCTCAAATTTCAAGTCTCTAGCTTATCGGAAAGTTAGTTTAAAATCAATTACAAAATTCCACCTGGACAGACAGACAAACCTCTTCGAGGCCCCGGGTTCAACTAGAAGATCAAGACTAGAACTTCTTTTTTTTTTACATTTTCATGCATTGTCATCAGCGTCTGAGCTATGGTCCAAATTTCAAGTCTCTAGCTCATCGGAAAGTAAGTTTAAAATCTATTACAGAATTTCATTCGGACAGAAATACAAGAAAGCGAGTTAATAAAAAGAAACATGGTAACCTGGGGGCCCCTCTTTGATCCCAGAGCCAAGAATTTCAATACGTGCACTCAACTCAACTCGTGCTATCGACAGGTGGTCTTTGTTTGTGTAAATTCGTGTAAGTTCCGGAGTTACGGGGTGCTTTGTCGAAATCGGTGCCCGCAACTTCGGGGGCCTGAGTTCAAGACTATAACTTCTTTTTTCACGTTTTCATGCATTGTCATCCACTTCTGAGCTATGGTCAAAATTTCAAGTCTCTAGCTCATCGGGAAGTTATTTGAAAATCAATTACAAAATTCCACCCGGACAGAAAAGAAAGCGAGTTAATAAAAACATGGTACAAAACTCTACTATGGAAATGAGAGTGCACGGTAAAGAAAATGGTTAAGAGCTTGAATTGGTTTAATTCGATGGTGTGTGCAGAGATAGGTAGGGTTACGAAATGTTGAAATGTGCATTGTGCTATTCACTCTACTCAATACTCACTTTAATCATCCCTTTTGGTTATTTTAATCGTAAAACAATGTTTGTATCTCTCTCTCTTTCTGAGTCTAAAATCCTCAACAAAAAAAAATATTTTTCATTCTTTTCGAAAATTCAACTCCCTTATATCAACATTCAATTATTAAGTTACTTTTTTTATAATAATATTTTCAAAATTTCGCTACCATAGAATATATTTTCTTCATGGTAGAAGTTCAGATAAATTGTAATTATAATTTTCTCCATAATCCTGCGATCCACCAATACATGAGCGAAAGTTTTAGTATTTATGTAAGTTGACTGAAATTCCATTCAGTCAACTTACCGGTTCCATTGTAATGTTTTAAAATGATTATGTGATGTTTATTTCAATACATTAAGATAAGAGTTTCACAAATTGACTCAAATTCAGTTAAATTCTTGTGTGATTTAAATTAATGTAAGCTCATATTTTACGCAGTGCAATCTGAAGTAAATAAGTATATGTAATTAGCTGGTATGCCCGTTTTTCGCACGGGTGAATTGAAAAATTAAACAATACAGATTGAAGGATAAAAATGTTTAATGAGTTAATTTTACGTGAATTTGCAAATTAAACAAAAAGAAAGCTTTTTGCATATCTCAGTTGAACAAAAAACCATATTTGTTTAAAGTTTGAAGGTCTAACAGCTGATAAAAAGGTTTTTTTTTATTTATAACGCCCCGTACTCTCTCTCTTGTGGGTTGATTTTTGAAAACACCTTCCTAAGCTAATCTCTTCTGAGCCAAAGTAACACATTGTTACAAATTTTGTGAAAATAACGTTTAAAATAGTGTAAATAATTTATATCCGGATAAGAAATATGTCAATATTATTTTCTGTCGTATTTATTTTATGATAAATTTATAATATTCGCAAGCAACGCCGTTATTTACATTATAATGGAGATTTAATGGAAACTTAGCAAAATGCTGATGATAGAAGCCAAGTTGGCATCATTTTTGGCGACCTCGTTGGTAACTTGACGATTGTGAATGAACTTTGCAGAAGTTTCTTTGTTGTAGCGCCACCTGATGAGGAGGAGCAACAAAAATGATAGCACAAATACCTTCTTCACAAAATATACATATATATGTCACTTTTCATAGTGATCGGTTCAACGGTGTTGGATTGAAGAGATTTCATATATAAGAACATCCATTTTTATATAAATAGATAAATTAATATTTTTCTTTCTTACAGTATTTTTTTTTTGTCGAATTTAGTATTGAACTGCATGACAGTTCAAAGAATAGATATTTTAATATTCTTGAGTTCTGTGGCCATTTATGGACTTAATTTTTAATTTATTGATGTTCTTCACATATGAAAGGTATTCATTTCGTCTCACTGCACTTAGAGCCATCATCAATAATCTACTTTTGAGTCCTTAAAAAACGATTACCTTTGAATATTAACATAAAAACGAATATCTACTTACTCCATCCTATGAAATAAAACATGTAGAGAGACTTCTGCTCTGCAAATGCGGCTGCTATGAGTTTGTGTAAATAGAATCCTTCACAGAACATCCACATATAGGTGCACATTCGAGAGTATTTCGTCAAAATGTAAAGCAGTCGGCAGCCAATCTATTAGAAAATAAGTATTTTAAAATAAATTAACTAAAAATGAATCTTATATGTTATATTAATGTTCAATACATCAGTTTTGAAGTAATGGAATTTACTTTTATACTGTTTAAATTCATCATGTACATTAAGTAGGCATTCATTATTAAAATATATTGATTTATATCATAAGACGTTCTAATTTTATTAAAGCATATTTTAAATTTCAATTTCACAGCTACTGTTCAAACTAACGAGACATAAATCACATTGGATACATTAAATTATAATACAAATTATTCTTTCGTTACAAGCAATACAGGTTGCTGAAACTTAAATTGTAATAACATTGCATAGGTTGCCATTTTATAGAAATCATGTGATAAGTATAATATAAACAATTGATATTTTAGAGTTAAAATATCACCAAAAAGTAAGAAGATTAATGTAAAGTTTTTTTTTTTTTGAAAGAACAATTTTATCTGTTAATGTTATGTATGTCAGAATTTTCAAATATATCCGTCTACTCTCAGAAATGGGAATGAAAAAACGAATAAATAAATATATTTTTGATATTTAGTGTCACTTGTGAATTCGAGCATGCATAACACAACTGTTTTAAGAATATCATTACACGAAAAAATTATTTTAAGGTAATTATTTAGCAAAAAAAAAACGTAAGAATAACATACTTTTAAAACATAACCCTTTTATTCAAAATGCTTCTATATTAATAATATTTCGTCTATATTTTTTTGCTAAAACTCTTATCTACAGTGCTTGAAATATAGAATTTTTAAAATGTGCAATTTAGAAACAGATTTATTCATAATTTCATGCTTCAAAGTAAAGAAATTTTAACGAAGAAATACCAGTAATTATTTCAAATCTTAATATTAAAAAAAAATGGAAAATTTCAAAAATACTAGTTTAGGCTCTGTAGATAAAAGTCTTAGCAAAATATAGACGAAATATTATTAATATAGAAGAATTTTTTAATAAAAGCGTAATGATTTGAAAATATGTCATTCTTTCTTCATTTTTTGCTAAATAATTGCCTTAAAATAATTTTCCCGTCTAATGATATTCTTAAAACAGTTCCGTTGGCATGTTCTAATTCTAGTGACACCAAGTATTAAAAAAATATCCGTTCATGCGTTTTTTCAAAATTACGGTTCCGAACGTATTCGGATACTTTAAGAATCAAATTATTACTAAAAAATTTAGAAACGCTAATTCAAATTTTGACAAAAGGCAAAGCAATGTATTTCGCACATCAAATGATCAAAGTTATTTTTATCGCTATCCACAGCATTTACATTTACATTATGTAAACAAAGTATAGGAGATTTAGGAAAATAATTTTCACCACTTCCACCAAATTTTATTCAAAGATTTTAAGTGAAAGATTGTTTGACTTAAAAATATGCCAAAAAGAAAGCCAAATAAGGAAAAAACAAATATGTAGATAAGTATGTAGCCCCACAACAGTCGTAAAATTCTTCATAATTTTGCAACAATGCAGTCTTGAATTCCTGATTGCTTATTAAAATACCCTGTCTGATACAACAATTAATGACTAAAATATTGGTTAAATTTTGTATGAATTTTATTTTCAACTTTTAAGAAAAATGGGAGAAATTTATTAACATTAAAACATATTTTTGAAAATTAAGTTCTTTATTATTGTTAGACGGCATTTTGAAATGAGTAATACACTGCTGGCCACCGTAAATGCAATACCAAGAAAGATAGTAGATAACATGTTGACCAAGTATCAAATGATTAAACTTATAGACTTCTGTGAAGTGTGGTTCCTGCCAAAATCAGTAGATGTGTTCTTGGGGTACAGCAGACCAAGCAGCTTCCACACGATACCAAAGTTGATCTGGTGTGGCAACTGGAGGTGTAATTTGGGTCAATCGTTGAGTAACCATGGAGCACATGTTTTCTATCGGCGAAAGATCCGGAGAGCGAGCCGGCCAGGGAAGCAATTCAATCTGGTGATTGACGAAGAACCTTTCGGACATTACGTGTCACGTGTGGTCGCACATTATCCTGTTGAAATATGGCTGTGGCCAAGCCCTGAAGGTAAGGAAAGACAACTGGCTCCAACACCTCGGATATGTAGCACTGGCTGTTTAGAGTACCGGCAATGCGTACTAGAGGAGTGTGAGAGTGATATCCAATACCACCCCATACCCTAATTCCCGGTGCAGGACCAGTGTGGCAGTGCATAACGCAGCTGTTCAGCATCCTCTCTCCAAGGTGTCTCCAGACTTGAAGCCGACTATCGTGGTGTTACAGACAAATGCGTGACTCGTCAGTAAAGACAACTTCATTGCATTCTGCCGCCCACATCCTTCTTTCATCGCACCATTGGCGGCGGAGACGTCTGTGGTTCTGCGTCAAGGGTAGAACAAGCAATGACGCACGTCTTGCGGACAGACCACTCTGCTGTAAATGGCGTCGAATGGTACGCGCAGGCACTAAATGATGCGTTACAGACTCAATGTGCTGTGCTATGGTTCGTGATGTGACTGAGTGGTCTGTCACTGCCATGCGCACAATTTGCCTGTCCTCACATGAAGTTGTACACTGAGGTGGATGCGATCGACCACGTTGGTCCGTCGTACCCTCCTGCATCCAACGGTCACATATCCGCATTACAGTTGTTTGGTTTCGTCCAACACGACTACCGATATCCCTGAAAGATAACCCACAATCTCGGTACGCCACTATCCGTCCTCTGTTGAACTCGGATACTTGATCAAAAGCTGATCGCTGTTTTGTACGAGAAATAACTGATCGTTTTTTGAAAAAAAACCACAAGAAAAACACAATTGCCGAACTTGAAATCGTCGAAATCTCCAAGCCTTAAATAGTACTTTGAGGTGGCGCCACAGGCGTGCGTGATGTGTGTCTGCGCTGAAATTCTAATCATTTGCATATCTCACCTCCGCTAATGTATGTTGTAAATTTCATGTTATTTTTGTGCTTCCTTCAGGGTGTTGCATTTACGGTGGCCAGCAGTGTATATACATTTTATTAATTGTGTTATAACGATAATCTCTTGGAGGTAAATAATATGCAAAAACACTTTATAATATGCAGATAGTTATCAAAATAGTGAAAACACCTGTGAATAAAAGTATATTTTTGATTGTGATTCGTAAACATTAAAATAGAATAATAGCTACCTGTTTTTTTTTTATAAATATAAATGTGTATATTCTTGTAGTATGAATTAGCTTTATTGAAATTCTGTTAAACTTGTGTCTTTTCTCATAAGCGTAAAATATCGAATCAAAGAGGCCCATCTAGCTGATGTAAGTTTGACTGAAACATCCTAACCTTTAATCGTTTCTAGAGAAACAGTGTCTTAAATCGGGACAGAGCGAAAGATACAAGCTCCAAAAAACAGAATAGTGGACGTAAAGAAAAACTTAGTGAAAGAAACGGACGGATATGGAAGCGGATTGTAATGTCTACAAAGGGAACAACAGAGCTCAAACAGCATTTGAATTCTTCAGTGTGAATTATTACATCTAGAAAGCATCGGATTAAATTTAAGTGTTCCCATTATTTATACGGGGTATTTCATATTATATAATTTAAAATTTATTTTATTTCTCTGTCTCATTCCAAAAAGAGTTGCATTGTTTCCCCTCCACCGTAGCAAATATTTTCTTTTCAGTGGGAATCAAGGTGGATTATAGTGAATTTAAACAAAAAAATGAATAAGAAAAATAATTTCAAAAGGAAATTTTATTATTATTATTATTTTTATGATATTACTTTTGAATACGAAAGGATATTAAATTTTATGAATTTATGTAAAGAAAAAGTCGAATAAATCTCTGAAGTATTGAAATTTTATAAAAAAAAGACTCGACATACACCTATATTTTTATTAAATTAATATTTAAGTCAGCACTTAATACGCTTAGTATTCTCTAACGAATATTCTTAACTTTAATAAGTTTTGGTAGTTTTATCAAACATTTTAAAGCTAAAAATTTCTAGCCTAAAGTAGTGTTTTTCTTGAAATACGAAAAAATTAAATTTCAAGATAAATTTTCAAAACACACCAAACTTGTTCTTTTTTAATTTTTACTTCTTATTCTTAGTTAAAATCAAAACCTCGAAATAAATTGAAAATAATTTTAACAGAAATTTTTATACAAGTTGTTTCTTCTTTAAAAAACCTTACCTCTCATTTTAAGTCTATTCTAAGTATAAAAGTCAATTCTTTACAATATATGTAAGCATTTAACTGTGTAATTTTGAATGTATTTGAATTTGTAAGTAAACTATCTATCTTGCTCCTTGAAAATTTTTGACAATTTTGTTATCCAAACCAAACACATAACAACTACTGCGTGGTTTTCAAACGCATATAGTTGAAAATATCTGAATAGACACTCTAAGCTCATATCAACTCTACGTATTCATGTGATTTTCGATTCCAGAAAACACGAAATTGCTTACATAAAAATCTCCTACATTTAGGTTTTTCCGTTTCTTTCTTCCTTCGATTACCACAGCTTTCGCATTTTTGTGTTTTGTTACAGATTTTAGTTTAAATATCAGAGACACTTCACAAAAAGTTCCTAATTTTTTTTTTCCAGTTAGAAATCCAAAATATAAATAAGGATCATTTGTCACGCGAATTTTTATAAAATTTATAATCTAGCAGAATTTTTAAAACTCTTTTTTTAATTAAATTTAAAGCTTCGATAGGAAGAAGAAATAATATGATGACAATTTCAATTAAATTTTCCTTTTGCAGTAATACCCTGAACTTAAGCGATAGGTGGGGCTGAGTGATAACAGCATAAACGGAATTCGCGTATATATAAGTCAGGGTAAAAAATTTTCATGTAAATTCATATAAATTATTTTTAGTTGGGCCGGAGACGAAAGAAAATGATAATTTAGAAAAAAAAAAAGTTCAATAAAATCTTAGATAACACAAATACAAAATCGAAACC